>JANTFA010157738.1:0-10602 GCA_026413405.1 Phytosciara flavipes
GTAAAAATAAAATCATTCTTCACGGAACAGTCGAGGCATTAAGTTGCAAACCTTGTCTAAGAGAATCACCACAACAACATCACAAATTTCCGACCATTATCAAGCTTCAAGCTGGACTTTCAAACAATTTGGAATTCTCATTTGTAAAAATGCTTGCGGAGTACGAGTAACATCTTTTATTAAATTCATTCTATCAATATTCTAACACACATAAACATTAATAGCTTCTACACGTCGTCATATCAATCAATATTATAACCCAGACTATACCATGTCCAGTCAAAACAAGAACAGTGATTTCTCATTGTACCTTAGAAGAGCTTTTGTAAACGCATCACAAAATTCAGTTCGAAATTCAGGTGAAGCTTAAAGCTTCAAGCTCAGAACGCTAATCAGAAATCTCTGCAATTGTTCCAAACTAATCAGCAATGGCCTTCACACGTGACAACAAAATACCCATCTAAATGGTGACCTAAATCGAATAGAACTGTGTGGCTGTCGATGACTGCAATTCAATCTGTCCCATTTTGAATTGTAACCGTTGCAGCCATTTCAACAACACTTCAGATGCATGCACTTCCTGATTCTCAATAGATGGTGCAAAATCCCGACAGCCCTGCAATCGAACGTGTAACGTTACAGACAATTGCGTTTGCGACGACAGCACAGGACTCCAGAGCGGAAGTAGTTTGGCTAGTATCGTTGATCCGGTTTCTTTGAGACCCTCCAATAGACTGAGGAAATGCAGATTTACCATTTCAGAGACCTGCGATCAATAGATTAGACACATTTTTTGGTCGAAGATTGCTGTCATTTGTTCTTTTTTTTACTTACAATTTTCGATGATGACACAATTTGCAATATGGCGGGAGTGACCTTGCCCCAAAATTCAAATAGAATCGACATTGTCACATTGTGTGCCTCAGACGTTGGTGGAGAGATGCAAGACAATTTTTCTAGATAGACTGTCCACAATTGACAGAGCGTGAATGCATGAAATAGTGTTGACATGTGGATGACTGAGGTTTTCGACTGTTCCGAGAATCCAGCAAAAATAGTCTAGGCAATGCAAGGAGCCAAGTTACGAACGGAATTTGCTAGTGATTTACACAAAACCAACGCACCTGAATGTGATCAGCAATGTGGCAACTCGCTTCTTGTGGAATCGGTTGAGCAGTTGTATGACCTGGATGTTGAAGATGATAGTGAACCGCAGCACCGTGCTGACCAATCAATCCACCCTTATGTGTCATCAGAGCGGTATGTGTTAATGCTCCGATTAACAGCCAAGATAACAAGCGTATGTGCGACAGACATTCGGTGATTTCCTTTGGTCCCTGTTGCAACGACGACGGAACGTTATACAACCACGGAAGATATCTTGAGACGGCTTTATTGTCCCTAGAATTTCCACGTGACATTTCCAATGCCAAAAATTGTGCAATTGCACCTTTCAGAATGCCGCCCAGAGTGTCTTCGCTTAGACCAGTCACAACGGAGCCATTTTTGAAATTTTTAATTTTCGATAAAGTGTGAAAATCGGCCAAAAAATCGACGATATCGTTGAGATACTGACGAGTACAATCGGCTGCATTTGTCGTGTACACTGGCAGTGTCTCTAAACATTCTATACCAGGCGGAAGCACACCACCAGCATCCTGTAGAATGAATCCGACCAGTAGCAGTAGGTTTACGTCCGGAATGTTGTTTTTGAATTTCAATGCCTGAACTAGTTCGAAAACGGTTTGACGGGTGAGTTGATGTTTGTCACGTTCCTATGAGAATTCGATCGTTACATTGAGGTGATATCAACTTTATCACATGGGCCTCCCTACCTTTGAAAATGCTTTAGCGCTCAGTGAACACAAATCATTCAGAACTTTGTGCTTCACAATCGAATTCTGTAGGCAATGGCTCAAAATTTTGGAGAACGGTTCCAATATACCCTGAATGAATTTGTCAAATCATTTCCATTCATTGATTTGGAGATTAGAAAATGTTTACCTTCGATACGGCTGGAATCTTCAACACACACACCATAATGTCCAATAGGTAAGTAGGCTCGTCTAGGCCCTGAAGGTTCAAAATAATCCGACGGAAGAGAGTTTCGATACCTTGTACAACTTGCAGCCAGCTAGCACCAGCTACTACACCCGGTTCGACCGGTACGCATTGTAAGTATTCACCCAAGTTTCGTAACCATGTCGGAAGTGTATCCAACGGAAGAGTCTTCTTCGAATTCAAGTTTTCCACGAGCATATGCACAGGACTCGTTGGATTGAGTTCTTGGAAGTCGATCAACGCTTTGGCTATGCTTTTGAAATATTTTCGACGTTGCGTTTCTGGATGTGTAGAGAAGGAGAATTTATAGCAAAACTCTGCATGGCAGATTGGACAAGAAGTTTGAGTAAATACCGGGCGCCTGCGTCAAAAACATTTGTACGAAGATTCCGTTAGGCGCAAGTTGATGCAGGACACATCGGATAAATTGATGAGCCACCGATTGAGATCCGCCCGGCAAATAACTTGCATTGTATTGTTGCCAGGGAAATGTGGAGCGCATCGCGTATCTGTGATAGATCAATTAATGTTGCGAACAGTTCCCTTCAAAAATGTAACTCACTTGGTAACTGTCGACAAAATTTCTGGCAAAAATGGTGCGGCTATAGCGGCTTCCCGATGTATGAACGTTCCCAATGCTATAACCATGATACCAATTTCTTCGTCACTATATTCCTCCAACAAGACGCCACATTCGGAACATCGGTGACACACACAGTCGTCACCAACACGATTCGAACTCTAAATTTGGTAAAATTTAAGGCCGTAAAAAGCATTCACTCTACCTCCTCAATCCGAATACCAACCTGCTTCTGATCCGATGAGTACTGTTCATTTCCTCCTCGAACATTTTGATCATCCTGATTTTCGGTGTCGTCCTGTGGTGCCCACGATCCTGCATATTTGATTCTTGCATCGGGTATTTGCTGTGAATCAACAGCAAATGGGCCTGTTTTACGTAAACGCTGCCGTTGCGTCACATACGATTCCTCTTTGGCATTAGTCTTATCCGATTTATTTTCGTGCGAAGCGGTTTTCAAAGTCGTGGTCTGCTGATGGGACGTTGAGTACTCATCGGATGTATTTGTCGGTGGTGATTCGAGAGCCACTTGTTTAATGAGACGTCTGGGTGATGTGGCGCGACTATGGTGCGACGAACTATCTTTTTGAGCCTGGTAGAAACATGTCGGCTTTGAAATCAATTTACATTTGGAGAGTTTGTTGTAAATTTACCCCACTCTTGTCGGTATGATCCCGTTTTGTATGACCCATATCGGTGATTGATAGAGCTTCTCGTACCTTATCCACCAGTGACTCCATTCCTTCCTTACCGAGTTGACCAATCGGCAGCAAACGTTCTTGGGTGGGAAATTCAAGTTGAGAGATGCTAGAGAAAGAATCGTAGATTCGTTGGAATCCATAGTTTCGTTAGGTCAAAGTATTTTTTTACCTCTTCGGAGACATCATACTATCGGGTGTGTCTTGTGGATTTGGCAAAATATTCATTTTGGACATTGGAGATTCGGGTGACAGACAATCAGATTTGTCAAAGGATTTATTGCGACGTGAATGAGATCGACTGAATGATTTTATATCATCGATTGATGGTGATGGAGTTCCTGCCTGAGATGATGGAGCTGTATTTGTATCAATAACTCTTTTCTGGCGACCCAAATGTCGTGACGTTGGCGACTGAGTTCGTGGTTCGACCCAGTTTGTGCCTGCAATAGCATTCATAACTCTCAGATTTTGCACAAAAATAAAGATAATCGAAAGTAGCCATTCGATCTGTTAGTCGAAATGGTTCATTGACATCATAAATGAAGCAAGTCGAAATGGTTCTTCTTCTTTTCTTTTTTTTTCATTTACTGCATTTTATTATTCGTACCGTATCTGGGGTTGGCTAGTGGCGGCTTAGCTGTGACCAAAATGTCTTCTCCTTTGGCATGTGATGAGGAATTACCGACCGTTGCAACAGCACCCAAAGTCTTAAGTTGACTATTGGCAATGCTAGCAAACATTTTCGATGTCGAATCACTTTGACTGACCACTACCGATTTGTGAACCGTTGGTGGTGGATTCACAATCACCTTTTCACTCAATGTTGTAGCTGATGTTCCAAACATTGCCGGAGTGACCATCATGCGAACACCTTCTGAAACACTGCATTTACTGTTGGTGACACTGATTTTGCTGCTAGATTCGAAAGTCGTTGTTGTGGTGACGGTCGTCTTGGTTTGATTATTGGATTTGTCTATGGTTGTGATTCGTTTGGTTTTCTTCGATTCGTGTTTCTGAAAATGAAGCTTGGGATGTAGAAAAGCATTTTGTCGACTTAGACTCAGAGAATTACATCTTCGATTCGTTCAGTAACGCCCAAGGTGGACATTGCCAGCTGTGCCAGATTAGAAGTGGTTATTTGTGCGTTTTTCCCTTTGAATATATCGGAGCGAAGTGGAGTCACAATTTCTTCGTCGAACGAACCCTGCGATTGAAAAAAAGAAGTTCATTCCTCAATCCAAAATATTCGTTTATATCAACTGTACCGGAGCACTGCCTCCATGCAATGTACTATCCGATTGATCGCTTTCCGGTATGGCAACTAATTCCGATTCAGTGTCATCGGCGTCTAAACTAGAGTCGTGATACTTTCGAAACTTCTGACTGAAACTCGTCTGTTTGCCTTTCGTAGCACCCTGTGAACCTTGACTGGTCCCTTCGGCAAATAATGGACTCGCCGGTGGACTACTGAGATCGTATCGATCGTCTTGATCTGCTCCAAGCGACGGTTGACTGACATCTGTTAGTTATTGGATGGCATTTAGAAAATTAGATTCGGAAACAAAAACGCGCCGAAATTACCGCGACTCTTGTTCGATGGTAAGAAATCCATAACAATTGTGGCTGGTATACGCTTGCATTGATGAAAGTGTGCCTCTAACGAATTTAAAATGATTCGAATCAGGTTTGCAACGTTCCCACTGTACGGTGGCTGACCGTATTGGTACTGAATCGAATATGGAAATGAATCAAAGTTACAACCAGTGAGAATTATGGTTTGCACATATTCCTTCTACCTTGTACAAGATAACCAGCACTGACATTAACCAATTTCTGCGTACGTGTGCCTCAAGAAACCACAGAGAATAGGTGTAGTTGTGCGTGGTAACGTTCTGCACATTTTCCGAAGCAGTTGAATTCATTGAATTCGGATTGGGAGCGTACAAAAGGACTTGAAATGATGTATTCAGTAGACACCAGCCGATGAGGTGGTTTTGATCCAAAACTTGCGGTAAATTGGCGATAAAGACGTTAAAGACAGCCGATGATCTAAGTAAGTAAAAGACCGTTGTGTAATAGGTAGGTAGCTTCGGTTGATAGTCTCACCTCATTCGACTCGGTGTAACATGAAATGACTTGTCAACTTGACTATATCCAAGCAACAAATACAAATGTTTCAGCACAATTGATTGCATTTTGGCCATGGGTTTCTCTTCCGACGGAAATGCTTGATCCGCTCGTGACAGGAATTGCATCAATAGAAACACAAGCAAATGAATTGTTTCCTTGTCCGCCTCCTCTAAATCAATAATGCGATGCAAACAGGCCGCTAAGTTGGTTTCGTCGCCTCCGAATGATTGCATTTGACCATCTGTATATGAGATTAGAATCTTAATTTTATGTTCCGTGTGTTTAAGTTTTCGATGCAACAATGAAATGGATCCTTTTACAGACGACAGATATACCAATTCATAGGATCTGTCTGTTACAAAATCTTTTACTTCATTAGATTTAACATACATTGCGCTATGAAACAGGATGGTATATATAGCCGTCAGTTAGTAATGCTACTAAATGAGCGTGCCAAAAGTGCATGTGATGTAAATTAAAAGCGGTCTACTGCTGAATAGCAAACGTCTAAGAAAAGCTAAGCTAAGCTACAGTTAATAGATACAACATACCGGATGGCTGGAAGTTATAGTTTAGGAGATGCATACGTAGTACTATGTAGACTTAACGCAAATCAAAAACAAATAAGTTGGTAAGGGCATGTAGGTAGACCGTTCGGGTATTAAGTCAAACTTTCGGAAATTATCGAAAAAAAGTTTTACAAATAAAATCTATGAAGTGTGACACGTATGGCACCATCATCATCAGTAGTAAACTGAATAAAAAGAAAAATAAAATCAAACTTCGAAGAAGCTCACAATTTTGAGGTGTGTCCGACATTGAAAATGTGAGGCAACAACAGGAGCGATTATTTCAGAAAACGATGACTTGCACACTAATTTACGCATGAAAGAGTCGAAACAATTAGACAAAACTAAAAACAGGAAAAATTAAAAGATGAAAACATGAAAATAGAACGGAAAAGGAAGAGACGACAAGTTTGAAGTTCCAGTTCACACAATTCCACATTAGAAAAGCTTCCTGAAAATGTTTTCCGTATACGTCCAATAGAAAAAAAATGCCATGCAACTGGTGACCACCTACCTGGCGCCCCCAAATTAATGCCATTAAAGCCCAGATTCTGTTGCTGCTGAAATTGTTGTGCCGAAATGAGATTCGGTGTTGTCGGTGTTGTACCGGCCGACGACGACGTCGGATTTAAGTGATGGGTTTGGGGGGCGCAATTTATCTGTAAATGTTGATGGTGATGGGAATGGAGTGACTGAGATGTAGCTACATGTGATGAATTATTAGTGCCTGAAGATAGAAACTGACCCAATCCGAATCGCGAACTCTTTCGCTTGAGTATCGGTGCAGATATTTGTCGACTGTAAACTTTTTCTTTTTCTGTTTGATAAGACGAAAATGTTAGATGAACATTGTCATTGTCATTACTCATGCATTCGCTCACCCAGCTTCGAATCCTGTCTGGGTATGATACTAGCTGGTGCTGACATCGTTCTCTTATATGGCCATTTCGGTCCGAAAGACGCACTCAACGTCTTTGCCATACTACATGTCGTATCCGATTGACTGAGAGCCTCACGCGCCTTACTAATTTTGTTCGACAGAATTTCGCTTCCAGTTTCCGAATTGCGTAGATCTTTGGGATAGGTAATGTCACCAGTTTTTTCCAAATTAATCTGAGCCTCAACAAACAGCGTATCGAAACGGTTCAAAAAGAAATCCCATCCGAGAACTCGTCGATCGGACAGTGAATTGTGCAATTGATACAATGACTGTAGCACCACCGGACGATCAACAATGAATAGATCAAACTGTGATTCCAGACAAAACAATAGCGATGTTATGGCCTTGTCATGAATAGTTCCAATATAAAGTGTAGCTCTCTGGGCTACATGAACATTCAAATCGTCCATACTACAAATTAAATGACAAAATGCAGTGGCCAACGCTGTTTGCAGACCCACTTCTGTTCGAAGAGGTGTCGAGTCCATAAATCTGTGGATCAACAGTGTAACTGTATCGATTGGGAAGCAGAAAAGTGACTAACAAACCTTGTGATTACCGTTACCCGTTCAACAGCAGTAAATCGTATGCGCCAATCAGAATCATGAAATGACTCTTGAACGATTCGCCAGAATACATCCGAACCAAGTGGCTGGGTGATGCAGTGCAAGAGTAATGGTACACAAGCCTCAGCAATGTGGGAGTACTCAGCATTACAAAGATCCCATAAACTAAATGACACGAAGAGAAATTTGTTGTCCCGTTGATCCTCTAAAGTTGAATATCTGACGGACAAATCTTACTTTTTTATCAACAAATTTTCCTGGCACCAAATGAAAAATCCACGCTGTTCACGAGCTGCCTTCGCTAGTGCATCTCCATGCAAAGCGAGTATCTTTAGACATTGAAGCATATAGTAGAGAATGTCCGGCTTCTCGATCGTTGGCAACTCCGACAACAATTTATGAATGTATTGCAATGGCTGAGGCAATGTGTCCAAAGCGAATTTAAATCTTCCCACCGATGTTTGCCAAAAGTCTGCACCGTCTTCCAATTCGTCGGAAAGGTCTTCAACGGACTCATTTATTTTATTCACATCTGGGCCAATTACTAGCGATGGCTTCGAAACTTGTGCAGTTGCCGTAGCTGTTGGCAGTCATTATTTTTGGATTTATTTCGCTTGCTATAATACTTTCAACGTTAAATTGAATTTACCAACGTCCGCATCAGATAACGTAATAGATCGAGCTATTGCACTAACAACTTTCTCGGACGGCATTATAGCAGCCAGATCCAATTGTTCCGAAACGGTTTCCACAGTTGCCGTCATAATCTGCGAGAATATGAATCAGATATTACAGAAGCGAAACGAATTTCTATATTCTTAGAACGAAGATCCAGAACACTAATCGAGTAAAGGGGTTTTTTATGTGTTGCACGAACAAGGTTCCGATTAGTCTCGTAAACTGAAACTTTAATATAGAACTGCAGGAATTGATTTGCAACTTAATACAACAAACTAAAGAACAAGCATTTTAAACAACGAAACGTAAATACAATAATCATTTTATCTAGATAACAATCAACGTGGGACGATGGGTTTTAGATACAGTTACACTCAACAGAATCTCAGATTCAGGAAGTGATAGCTTGCCTCATAAAATCACTGGAAAAGAGGGAAAGTAGAAAAAGGAAAAAGTTACGATTTAGATGGATCATTCCAAAAACAGAGCCACAAGGAGTCGTACATAAATGACGTCACTTGTTTCAGTGCTGTCAGCAGATTAGAAGCACTTATAACTCGGAATTTTTTCGAGTCAGTAATATGTCGTACCCCCAAATAGGGGATTTATTTGGATTGGCAGAACATGGTATTGACTGAAAAAAGTTCAGAGTTTTCGAATTAAAATTGATTCTAATCTGCTGACAGCACTGAAGCAATGTATGACGTCATTGGTGCAGGACCCCCAAGTCGTAAAATGTTTCTGACAATATTCATGCGAAACACATTGTCGTAGAAAACATTTGCTCATTAAAAAACACTCTACATGGATTCCAATGCGGAAAGACGGTCACATGATTGATATTTCAGTTAAAATGCGACATTATGTCACAAATTATGCGTGAGGAAAGTATATTTTCATCTTGTGCAAGGAAATTTTACTTCTGTTTGGAAAGACAATTTTTTTGTACGTGAACGAAAAAAGTGTTCATTAATTGCATGGATCGATGGATGTTAGTGTGATGTGTGAGTTGTAAAGAACAATTGTACAAACTGAATTCAAAACGAAAATATGGAAAGGGAGATGGTCAGACAGATGAGTGTCAAACACATTACAGTATTGATAAGCTTTTCCTTACATTTTCTCATATAATTGTGAACAAACTCTTCATATAAAATAGCAAAGTCAACTTGAACTTTTCTGGGCTGCGATTTAAATACTTTGATTTTGTGTCACACAGCTAGAGACTGCAGTGGTTCAGCCTTTCTGCAGATGTCGGACAAAATGTTATGCTGTGTGTCCTCTAACCAAACTTTAAATCTTTGAAAACAGGTACCCTTTTTGTGGAAAATTTCGCTTGGAATGCAAAAAATTGTAGCTCGTTGAATTAAAACATATCGCAATAGATCCGAAAGGACATTCGTAAATAAATTTTCTATATTTTCCGCCATGTAGCATTAAAAATTAGATCTTCGAGTGCTTTAGTATTTTTATGGAAGTTCAAAGACTGTGACAATAGGAGTCGTACATAAAATGACGTTACGCTTTTTCAGTGTTGTCATCATATTAAAACCACAGAAAATTCGACAAGTTTCCACTTTAGGGGGTGTATTTGAGAGACATAGGACACACTATTGGATAGAAAAAGTGCATACTTGTTGAGCTATTAGTGATTTTAATCTGATGACAGCACTGACGTCATTTATGTACGACCCCTTACAATATTGAATTGCATAGAAGCCTGTCTTCAATCAGTCGTTTTCTAACATCTACTTCGGTGCTAACAAGACACATGAATCAGTCTAGAAAAATTTCTATTGGAAGCCACAGTTCACATAGAGATGAGATGTTATGTCGAAGCACGCACTTAGACAGTGTGAGAGTGAGCCACGAAAATAATTACAAAAATGAGATAAAACATCGATAAAACAAAGAAAGAAAAACGGCAAATGAACAAAATTGAACCATAAGAAATAGCGCTAACATTTCAAACATTCTTGTTTCGTACCCCGCCCCGTTGACATTTTTTTTACTCTTTTCATTGAGTAAAAACACAACTAAATTTTATGTTTGTTTTAACAACAATACCAATGATCGCATTATCAATGTGAATAGATAGATTCGGTTAATGTTTTTCTAATCAAAAACACAAAAAATGGAACACAAAAACTTATTTACACCTTTGTCTCGTTATGAAAAATGATTCCAAAGGAACATATATTCAACCAAGTTAAAACGAAAAATATTTTCAAACTAAATTTTGAAATGGAAACAGAAAACAAACAAGAACAGCTTTACAACACTTAGTTTTTTTTTTATTGGTTTTGTTATTCCCCATAGACAAAATACCTCGTCAGTGGCATGAATAAATCGAGCTATGTCGGTTTCACGGCGCTCG
>JANTFA010157749.1:0-20370 GCA_026413405.1 Phytosciara flavipes
AGTTCTATTTCCCGGTCAAGTTCTATTTCCCGGTCAAGTTCTATTTCCCGGTCAAGTTCTATTTCCCGGTCAAGTTCTATTTCCCGGGCAAGTTCTATTTCCCTGAAAAATATTATTGTATTTGTAACTTTTGTCAATAAAATTTAAATATTTCGCCTTCGGCGAAACTCAGATTTCCAAGTTTTTCGTCAATTTCCTTCCCGGTAACCAGGATACCAGGTTCGCGCACTATTTCCATGCCCGGCAAACACCGGAATAATTAAATAAGCACAATAAAACCAAAATTCTCCGTACATTTTGACAGAAAGTGATTTTTGAAAACACGACCTCTTATGAGCGAAAAAAGTGCCAATAGTTAAATGCACAAAAAAACATGTGACTCTATGGAATGACAAGAAAAACGAAATTTCATTCATTCACATTGGTTTCTAATTTGCGATTTACAGCCAAGGATGCGACCCGTAGCGGAAAAAATCTTAACTACTTCTTCACGTAGAAAGTGGCGACAATTGTTTGCTTGCTTACAAATCTTTAGAGTACCAAAATAATTCGTAGCTATAATAAATTCAGAGCAGTTCGGTATACTGGACTTATACCGAAGTATGTGAGACGCAGCCCTCAACGAGTCATTACTCTTGGATAAGTGTAACATTCATATCGTTACTTTAAAATGTGTTTTCTAAATGAGTCGTTTCCCATATTCGTGGTCAATACACTGATCTACAATTTCTCACTCCGGATGGAGCCTTAAATACATCTCCCTTTCTCGTATTAAATTAAACTCCTGGATGGAGCCTGCTTTGTCCCAAGGAATGCCTTAAAATTTTGATTTCATCTCCATATTTGTTGTTGTTTTTTCTATTCATCCAGCAATTTTCACGCACATTTGAAAATGCCATTGAAAAATGTTTCATTTTAATTTAAATCGAAATTCTTTAGTTTACTGGAAGTCAAGAAAGTATTCTCCAGTTGGATTTAGACACCGAAGAGGAGACAAACGGAGACGAAAATATTCGTGGCCGTGGAATCAGTCCAACATTTATCATTCAACTAGACAATGAGGTAATAATTTCGAACGGTTCTGTAGAGCTTGTGTGTCATGTGCTCCTACTTTGAAATATTAAAAATGAGACAAATAAATTCCTGTCATTCCACAGCACATGCGACGCTCATCAGTCGAGTCAATGGTGTCAATGCAACGCGGAGATGCAATAGTTAGCAATGAATCAGATGATGCAATGAAAGAAAAACATTCGGAATGTTGTTCACACAACAAGCATTCGACTTGCGAGGATGATGACCGATATACCAAGGTAATAGATTTTCAATGTGCCACACCGCATCACCGTAAAATTTTGTGCTTGTTCTCATTTTAGATCAGAGAATCAATTAGCCTTCCATGTACGCTTCGAAAATGCAAAGGATCTGAATCGTGTCGTGGCAGCAATAATTGCTATGTCTGGGCGATGGATTTCGAGCAATTAAGCAAACGTATGGACAAATTGGAGAAAGGTTGCCCGAAATCGAAAACTTTATGCGCTGATGCAAAGGGCAGCGACAATGAATGTCTGTTGGCAGATAGAACATACTGTTCTACTGAAGACATCAGCAGTCCGGAACATCAATCAACGAGCCATGACAGTAGGCCAGCCAAAGAATTGACGAATTTAAGATCGTCGAGTATTTCTGGGCCAGCGACGTCGCAGCCGGACCTGCAGTAGTATGAATTACTGCTAATGAGATTGGACGTGGGAACGAAAAATTGGAATGAAATGTTTGTGATTGCCAAGAAAAGCGGACGTAAATTTGTTGTTAAAGAAGGATGACGCTTTGCATCAGAACATTCTTACGACGAGTACACTTTCTACCGTTGTCTTCCTGTAATCACAATTTTTCCTTTCATTCCGATCGACGCTGGTCGTGAAGCTAGTGCGAGTATTACAATTTAATCAATTTAATGGCTATGATGTAGATACACGATCTAAAAAAAAATTACCTAGAGTTTAGAGGACAGCGAAAAACGAGGAACTTATCTCACTTGAAGAATATCGTTTAAAATTAAAAGAAAAAAAATTATTACCAAGACTGAAAAAATGAATGTGTCGTACTATGCGTATCGAACAGTCAACACAAGACGAAAGTAGAAGCAAAGTGAATCTCCCTAATTTAAAATGTTGTCTGGAGAGACGATTCGATCAATTTAAATTCGCTGATTTTTCTTATTTTAGTTATAGTGCAGTTACATGACCTATACTATACCATAGTCGCAAAACAGGGAGTCTGATTCGGGAGTTATTGTGGCTGCTATTTGTATTATAAGTTTGCGTTTAGTCAAACTAAGGGATCTCTTGCTGAGTCACGAAAACATGTTTAAGAAAGAACCTAGTCCTTCAACTGTTGAACAAAACATTTAATCTACAAACTCAAAACATCTCTCAATTTTTGACTTCTTTTTAGCGTGCTCATTGTGCACGCTGGTGCGCTCTTAGTTGTAATTGTAAAGTAACCTCGATACTTCAGATAATATTTGAATTCTTTAGTAGCGACGCTTTCATCCCCTACACTAGTAATTGTACTACGCGAAACTGACAATCTATATAATTGCAAATTGGTTAAAATTTCGAATTTACTGAACCTGAACGGTTTTTGAAATGTCAAGATTCGAGAACGAATGGTAAGACTGTAAATAAGAAACCACAATACGCAATTGCAAACCGATGAATCAAATTTTCAATTGCTAATAATTGTTCCCACCATTTGTGAGTGAATTGTTCCATGAATTTCTGCGATTGACAAAAGTGAACTTATTTGTAACAAAAAACAAGACGACTACTGAGGTTTTCTGAGGTTTCAGAAATTCAGGTTTAGGTCATTTCAGCTTTTCTTTTATAAAATTACCTGACCTGACCTGAATTTTTTGACCTCATTCGACCGATTCCGACCCTTAGTCGGACAATGGGACAATGGATGTTCAATAATTTCGCAATCCAACTTTTTTTTCACAGAAGGTCAGCTTCGTCAGCTTAGGTTTTAACTAAAATCTTTTCCTCCAAAAACCCCTGAAGATCGTTTGTGAACTGATCGTTTCTAAATACTCCAGAGCCGTAGAGAAGCAAGAAAAAAAATCCAAAAAAATCAATTTTGTATGGGAAAAATTAAAAAAGCAAACTTTATAGGGTGGGCGGCTGGGCGGCGCTCCCTGGCTATGGCTCTGAGATACTTCCATCATCATACTTTTGAAAGAGCTCCGAACAGAAACATTAGAGTACGTCATACTCCCCAGCAAATAGGAAGTAGAGTTTGTACGGACTTTCTGTTCACTGTTCTTCTCTTACTAGAGTAATCATGACATGCATTTATATTATCGACACAGAGTCGACACCATGTTTTGGCTTCGAGGTTTTAAAATACTGGCAGCGATTGACTTTCTTGATCGAAGCACAAAATTTTTTAAAAACGTGCACACTTTGGGCGGAGAGGGGGTTGCGGAGACGTGCGAAGGGTGGTAAAAAATTAACAGAAAACTGCGAGCGCACTATTTGATTCGCTGCGAGCTTATTCAGTGTGTAAAATCTAATACCTTCGATATTTGCCTAATAGACTTTGCGAGATTGAATTACGACTCAAGACTTTGGTGATCAAAACGATCTTGATATAATTGCTTTATTTGCAAAAATACATTTACTTTTATACTAAACTAGTGTTCTACTTCCCATTAATTGTTCATACATTGCTTAAGATGCAGCGTCTGCATTTTGTTCAATTGTTTATTCAATGTTGACCTATTCTACTTTTATTGTTTTGGAACTTATTTCTGCTTTCTGTCCCAATGTTTCTGACCTAGCCTGAACTATTCACTTGTTTCATTTAAGACATAATTTATGTTCTAATTAAACATTCTCCCGCTCTGCACCAGATGTAGTTGTTGGTTGTGTTTCTGGTTTGATGATAGCACTGAAACTTGGTTTAATGGTGTTTCCCCTGTGGTGATCCATTGCGTTTTTGCGGTTGTCAGCTCTGTTGATCATGTCAGCATCTCCATCATGTTTTCTACACTTCACGAATTTGATTAGCTGTCTCCAAGTCAAACTTAATATTGCCAAAATTCCCAGTAATATGATCTGTGTTAAACCAATTAGTAGATGTGTTTTGTTCTCTTGTCGTTCTTCCATTGTTTTTGTTCGGATCAAACTTATTTCAGAGTTGATGTAGTTGAATTGTTCAGTGTGATCTGTTGTGTTGAAATGTAGGTCCATTGAACTTTCTTCGACTGCTCTACTCAATTGCATCATTGGTTGGAAATCCATTGAGGCCTTTCGTAATTATCTTTGATGTCGCGATGAATGTGTTTCCATCGTAACGAGCTTCACAACCCGGTTCCAGCTCTACCACTCCGGATCCTGACAGTTTTGTTGTTTAATGTGATTTCTTGTTTTAGGTCATATATCCATTTGTTTTCATCGGTTAATGTGACCAAAAATCTTCGTCAGTTGATATGGTGATTTTGCAGCTTGGGTTTAAAGTTGTTTCCCTGGCCAACATGTCTCTCTCGCATCTACTCTTCCTTGACAGTGCAGTGTTCCATGCTTTGTTTATTGAACATATTATTGTTCCACTTGGTGGTTTCACACATAATTCCAATTCGTCCTTGTTCAGTTGATAGAATATATCTCTTTGTAGCGTCATCAAAAGGTAGTCCGAATCTGGTTGGATCGCAATTCGCCGCTCTTCATGTTTTGTTGGAACCGAAATTAGATGAAATATTTGGAATTCATGCGTTGAAATTAATGGAATTTGGATTTCGATGATAATCATCACACGTATATTTCCTCGCATCATTTCATAAAATGACTTCAGGTCATTCTGCGGGTCGGCTGAAAGTTTGCTGCCCCCAGGTAAGTGATCATTAATTAATGCCAGCTGTGCCTTGAATTGTCTCGGTGTGAATAGGTAGCTGCTCACTTGTCCCTGTTGTAGGTCCGTTAACATTTCAATGATTTCATGTTGAATTTTTTCCATTCGGTCAGTCCAACTTGAAATGTAGAGTGTCCAGCTCAATATTTGATTGTGTTTTTTTATTTAGCTCACTCATATTTATGATTGTTTCGATAGCTGTTGCGATTTTTTTATAATTCATTTTTCCTTCTTCTTGTATTGACTTCATTAGATTAGCAGTCAATTCAACGGTGTTTGTCTGTTTCTTTATCAATTCCATGATATGATTTACGTCAGTTTTGCATTTAGTGACATCTTCCTTTAAACGCTCTGCATGCTCCGAATCCATTATGCCAAATAATTTGTGACCAATCCATCCGACTCCATTGAACACACCTCGTTTAGTTCTGGTTTCATGAAGTTTATTTACGTTCAGCAACTGATTCATGGTGTCAACGTTCTTTAACCTATCTCTGATCATTTTGTTCAATTCCTTGCAATGCAGTTCTTTGGTTGCCACTTCAATTTTGTTGCACAAATTTTCCAGATCCGTAAACGACTCTTCTATGCATTTCATTTCCTGGTAGTATTTGTCCAAATCGAAATAAGTTATCATAGTCCAATAAGATCGCGCCAAATTTGCTCTTCCCAAGTTTTCAAAATAAATCCCGGCATTGGTTTGGAAGGGTGTCACTTTTATTGGGTTCTGCGATGCTCCGCATGTCAGTATTAATCCGAGTAAATCCCACCATAATCAGGATTGGGTTAATTTTTGTTCGTGGTCTTAACGAAAGACGCCTTTGTTCATTTGGTTCTTTGATGACCTTTTCATTTTTTCTATCTTGGGTTTGTAGGTTTAATGTTTCGGTTTGCGTTTCATCCAGTTTGTTTACTAACGGGCATAATTTCACGATCGGTCGGGTCGTCAGTTTAACCTTTGGAGGACTTCCAGTCATTATCCTCAATGAAGCTACTCGAACTTTATTATCTGGACCTGTGTGTGTGCCCATTATTCTTCCAAGTAACCATTTTTGTGGTGGTAACCTTTCATCTTTCACAGCTACCATGTCACCAATTTTCACATTTGGAGTTTCCTGCTGCCATTTATGTCTTTGTTGGAGGGATCTCAGATATTACTCGCTCCATTTTTCCCAAATTTGTTTGTTTAGAAGTTGAACGTATTCCCATCTTTTGTTGCGGGTGATCATGTAGTCCATCTGCCTTGGTTCTGGAGGTGCCATTAACGCATTTCCAATGATGGAATGCCCTGGAGTTAAAACGTCAATTGATCCGATGTCTTCATTCATTGCACAAAGTGGTCTTGAGTTTAAGCAAGCTTCTATTTTACATAACAACGTGCCGTACTCTTCAAACGTTAACGATGCATTTCCCAACGTTTTCTTTAGGTGTTCTTTCATCGATCTTACTGCTCGTTCCCATAATCCTCCAAAGTGAGGTGTTGCTGGAGGAACAAATTCCCATGTTATGCCTTGGTTCGCCACCTTCTCTGCAATTTTTTCATTTTTTGCCCTCAGAAAATCACGTTGGAGCTTGTTTGCTGCCCCAATGAAGTTTCTTGGATTATCACTGAACATTACTTGGGGCAATCCTCGTCTACAGATATAAATCGATCGAATGCTGCCAAAAAATTGGTTGTTGTTGCATTGCTGACGAGTTCCAGATGAATAGCTTTAGTTGCCATACACACAAATAGCGCAATTTAGCCTTCTTCTGTTTTTGAAGATCTTAGGTTTGATGATTTTACTTGTATGGGTCCAGCGTAGTCTAACCCAGTTTGTAAAAAACTTCTTCCTGGTGTTACTCTAGCAGCTGGTAGGTTTCCCATTTTTTGTTGACCAATTTGTCCAGCGAACCTTCGGCATGTCACGCATTGTTGGTATGCTTCTTTCGCCATTCGTTTACCTTGTATTGTCCAATATTGTTTTCGCATTAGATTGTTTATCAATTGTGGTCCACCATGCAGAGTAGTTTGGTGTATTTGCCTATGAAGTAATTTTGTAACGGTGTGTTCATTCGGCAGTATTATTGGATGTTTCTACAATCTCCAAATGAGATTAATGCCTTTTCCAATCGTCTTCCAACTCTAAGCATTCCTTTTTCATCTAGAAATGGATCCAACGAGATTAGTTTACTTTTCTTTGAAATTGGCGCACCTTTCTGTAATGCTGCGATTTCATCCGTGAAAATATTTGCTTGACATCCTTTGAGAATGCTGATTTTTGCTTCTTCCAATTCTGCCTTCTTTTCGATGCTTGAATCTTCGACAGTACGCAATTACTCGGATTAGTTTTTGCCAAGATGATGATCGATCCCATAAATTGTCTGGTTCTATGGTCGCCACGTTCACTGCAACTCGGTTTTTCTCCAAATCAGGTTCTGTTATTTCTTTGGTTTCTGGTTTTTCTTTTAACCAACTTGGTCCTGTAAACCAAATATGTTCCATAACCAATTCGGCCGGTGTTATTCCCCTTGACGCACAGTCAGCTGGATTGTCTTCTGATCTGACATGATTCCATACATCAATTTTGTTAGCGTGGATTATAGCAACCCGGTTTGCTACGAATGTCTTCCATCGTTCTGGTCCAGAATTTATCCATCCCAGCGTAATCTTTGAATCACTCCAAGCGAATGTGGGTATGTCTTCGAACTGAAATGCCACTTTGGTTTTTCTCATCAATTCACTGAGTAGAACTGCTGCACATAATTCCAATTGTGGTAAAGTTAGTTTGGATTTTTTCGGTGCTACTCTGGTTTTTGCTGCAATCAGTGTTATTTGAATTCCACCTTCATGCTCCACTCTGATGAACACCAGTGCCGAGTAAGCTTTTTCAGATGCGTCACAAATTGTCGCTTCCAGAAATTAGATCGTCAACATAAAAATCGTTGATTATTGTTTGTTTCGCTAATGGATATTTTTCTTTGTTGTCTTCAGCGATTTTTACCAATGTTCTCGTAGCCATGAATGGTGCCGCTGCTGTTCCAAAAGTTGCTGTGGTTAACTGATATTCTCGTATCTTCATAGTTGGTTCCGATCTCCACAAGATTGTGTGGTATTGTTGGTCTTCGTCGTCCAATTTTACCTGCCGGTACATTTTCTCCACGTCTGCCTTAAACACAATTTCGTGTTTTCTCCATCTGATTAAAATGCTCATAAGGTCTTGCTATCGCTGACCTCCCACGTACATACACTCGTTCAACGAAACTCCCGTGCTTGTTTTGGCGGATGCGTCGAATAAACCCTCAGTTTAGTCGTCAATTTTTCTGGTTTTAGTACAGCATGGTGCGGAATGAAGTATTTCTTATTTTCGCTTCCCAGACTTGTTACTTCCTTCATGTGTCCCAGAGTCAGATATTCCTCTATCACCTTTGAGTATTCTGTTTTTAGTTCCATGTTGGATGTAAATTTTTTCTCCAACTGTAGGAAACGAGCCATTCACTGATCTCTGGAGTTTCCCAAGTTTTCTGGTCCTTTGTCCTTACGAAATGGAATTTTTACGATGTATTTTCCATCATTATCTTGCCTCACTGTGCTTTGATAGAAATTTTCACATTCTATTTTGTTGCTTGCCTTTCAGGTTGGAGGTCTTCGATTTCCCAGAACTTTGTTAAATTCATATTGTTCATGTCGTCTTTGTCATCTCTTTGATTGGTTGTACTGATTAAACATTTCAATTCGTCTGAATGCCATTGCCTGTCTATTTTTCCAGATATGATCCATCCCAGTTTGGTTTCCTGTGCCATTGGTTGACCTTCCGGACCTTTGATAAATACTGCTTTCATGATTTCTGCTAGTACGTCCATTCCAATCAGTAAGTCAATCGGTCATCGTTTGTAAAATTGTGGATCTGCCCAAATTAGTCATTTTAAATGTTCCCATTTTTTTGGATTGTAGTTGTTTTCTGGAAGCATCTTCGTGAGATTTTTCAAAACGTAACAGTTGATTTCTAGTTTCCATTCGGATTGGAATCTTGGTGATATCTCAAGTGTCATCCTTTTCGTTTGACCAGCATTGGATCCACCCAAACCACATATATTTCGTTCTGTGTTCATCATTGGTAGTGACAATCGTTCTGCTGTTTGTCTGGTGATCATAGAACCTTGAGACTCTGGATCAATGCGCGTAACATCAGTGTGGTTCCTTCTCCCGTCAGTACTGTTATTACTGCCGTAGTTAATAATATGTCCTTTGGTGATACTGTTGCATGTAATATTACCAGCTCTTCAGGTGAACTATTTTCCGTTGCTTCATGAAGCCAAGTGCTATGTCGTCGGTCGCAGAGTTTGCAGGGTTTTTAATTTCACAGCTTTCCTTGTCCTTGTGTATTTTTAGACAGCCGAAACATAAATGCTTTTCCTTTGCCAATGCCCATCTTTTTTGGACTTTCATTCCTCTGAAGACATTACAAGTGAACAAATTGTGATCCCTTTTGCATGCCACACAATTTGGTTTGTTAACGGATGTTTGGTAAGACTTAATTGGTTCCCTTTTATTGTGGAATTCCTTCTTGAAGCCCTTTTGGTTATCTGTCCGATTGTTTGTTGACTCGATGCGTTCCATTATTCTATATTGTTGTTCCATGAATTTTTCAGAGTATCCCAGCTTGGTAATTCATTTGAATCGCTAGTGTACTTCTCCCATTCTCGTTGTATTTCAGTAGTGAATTTTTGCGATACATACATTACCAACCAATCGTCCCAATATTCGGTTGGTCGGTTTGGATTGTTCAGCGTTAATAGGGTTTGATCTGTGAGGTCTAACATTGCTTTCATTGATTTTGCGTCACCTCGTTGTATCTGTTGAGACGTCAATTTCGTTAATAGTTTGCACACTATTACCTTTTTATTCTCGAACCGATGAACCAGCCTGTCCCAAGCACCTTCCATGTTTACTTCTGAAACTGACAAATCCGCAATTATCTTTTCGGCTTCCCCAGTTACATGTGTTTTGAGTAGCTGCATTCGCTGACAGTTTGATAAATTTGTGTTGTCCAGCACCATTGTTCGGAATAAATCTCGGAATGTCACCCACTTGTAATAATCACCACTGAATTTTGGGATTATTATTCGACTAAGTTTCAATCCTTCATTTTTTGATCCGGGTTGCTTTATTTCTTGCAACAAGAGTAGCATCTCTTCTACTTCCGATTCGTATTTCACATACTTTTGGTTGTAGTTTTCGGTTTTTTCCTCAGGCTTGAAATTTTCATGATCGAGTTGAGTTCTACCCGATTCCATATTTCCCCGATTTTCCGTATTTTTATCGAAGCATATCCTTCTGCAATCGCCTCCAATCCTCCGTCTTCAATTCGGTCTGATATTTCCTCTAAATTTCTTTGTATAGATTCAAATCGTGTGAATTGTGCGTTCAAACTCTCTGGAATTTCATCGCGTTCATCTTCCTCCTCATGTGGAAGCGCCACTAATGATTCCACGTACTCCTTGTACGTGTTGGTGTATTCTTGTTTCAGCTTGTTGTAGACATCATCTGGTGTTATTGCTTTTTCCAGTTCGTCTCTCGCCTTTACGAATTCATCCCAGTATTGCATTGCTTCCGTAATACGCTTCTTCCTGTAGTTTGCATGTTGAGATGCTTTGTTACGTTTTTTGTGCTTCTCCACTAATAAACCGAATTGGTTTCCTGCGCCCCTGAATGTTTCGGCGAGCTCTTTCTGCTTCATTTTTCAGTTTTCTTACCTCTTCTTCGAACCAATTCTTGATTATGTCTGATTTCTTAATCTGAGGACAACTTCCGTATTTACTTTCTTTTATGATTTCAAACTTAACTTTTTGTTTGTCACTTAGAATTTTAACCGTTTTTACTTTTTCTGTGTACCACAGTGATTTTTTGGCTCAGGGCGAGTTAAATTGTTTATTTCAATGCTTTTTGTTGTGAATAAAGACACTCTTGTCTTCATTACACTTATGTGTCGACAGTTTGCTTCACGGTATCTTCTTTAATTGTACGTGATACCGTACCGTAAGTTTCTTTATGCCCCGATAGTGCTTCACTTCCCGTTATACTTTTTGGAATACACGAGACACTTGACCGTACCGTAAGTTTTCTCTATGTTTGTGGACTGTATTTTTGATAGTTTTCCTTCTTCCTCGAAGGACCAATGTAAAATCTAATACCTTCGATATTTGCCTAATAGACTTTACGAGATTGAATTACGACTCAAGACTTTGGTGATCAGAACGATCTTGATATAATTGCATTTTGTTCAATTGTTTATTCAATGTTATTATCTTGAACTATTCTACTTTTATTGTTTTGGAACTTATTTCTGCTTTCTAACTATTCACTTGTTCCTTTAAGACATAATTTATGTTCTAATTAAACACAGTGTTTATTACATACTCGCTTTGGTAAAAAATTAGCGTTACAGCATTTTTATTCCCGTCACAGTACTTAACCATTTTTATCATTTTAAGTCTTTGATAAAAACTGGTGTTGCAGTTATAGAACTATAAATTCGATGAATTAAATAAATAAAAATGATCGAAAAACGAATCCAGACCACATTGTTCTCATCTACATTATGTATCTTGTATCTCCGAACACATTATATTAAAATAACCGAAAAATAGAAAACCGAACGTAAATCAAAGAAAATTTTCGATAATACTTTAGAACAAAAACAAAAAAAAAATTCTTCCAAAAAGACAGCAAAATTCTTATGCAATCGATAAATAAAAGAACAAACAAAAACTATCAGAGTCTAGTTGATAAGCTTTAGGAACGGAAAGGAAATTATTTGAATAGAAAAGTCACGCCAAAGAAATTTTTTCCACTTTGTGTTGGACAAAAGACGAAATTAACAGAATCATTTAAGAATTTTTAATTATAATTAGGCGCTTGAATTTTATTGATATACGAACACACACATTTAAAAAGAAAAAATATTTATGTTTGATGGCGTGTAGAGAATTTCGGGGAGCTAAAAGTATTAGAGGTATATGATGTGATATCAATTAATTGTAAACAATTTTAAAAAACATTTAATTAAACTGCAATTCATAAATTCAAAGTTTGTTGATTTTTCGGGTCACCCTTCTACTTCAACAGATGCCGAGTGATTGAACACATTATACATAAAGGTCATGCACACACATGGAGACACAAATGGTGTTCGCGGTCTGCCATTTCATATTCAGTTTTAGTCATTGATCAGTTCATTTCAATTTGCATGTCCACAAGCACACTACATACACTAACCTGATGATTACTCAAGTTCAGTGGTCCATTGTTAAATATTGTAACGTTAGCAGACACTTAGCTTTGGTATTTCGGACAAAAAGAGCATTGGTATAGTGTGTAGAACAAGCATATAAGTCTTATAAATTGACCTCTCAACTGAAATAGTTATTCGTTTACAACGAAAATTACAACGAGAGCGAAGTTCCATAAACCTGAGTAAAATTCAGGTACAATACGACAAACACCAATCATCATCAATCAAAACTGCAAAATTGTTTTATGGAGATGGAACTAACGGCAAAAGTAAGCTTATTTGTAACGAATAAGAATTTTTCATTCGCTTTTTGCTTATTGAACATACACTCAGCTTTTAATAAGTATGTGCAGCTCTTGTTTATCGCGAATAAGCGAAAAAGAGAGATAAAAGAGAAAAAAAAACTGCACAATCTTATGATGATCAGGGAATGTATATTAGAGGGTATCGCCGATTCATACAAATGGAACAGCAGAAAATTTGTATCTAAAATGACCGGAGCCGCCACCATTTCTCTTATGAAAAATAACGTCACTATGGAAAAGTTCATAGCTACTAGATGGTGCCGTTTCACTTCAAACAAATGCAGCGCCACCGGTCATTTTAGATACAAATTTTCTGATAATTTTTCTATGGACAATTTTCATTCGGCGATACCCTCTAATACACATTCCCTGATGCTGATTTGAGTGAAAATTACTATCAATTCATTTATTTCACCGCCAAAAATTAGCTGAACACTCTTTATAAATACAAATTAAGATACATAATTAACTTAAAACATTAGTACAGGTGAAGATACAACAAGAAAAAGTCCGTTCAAAAAATCACTTTTCTCACTTCCTCCCTAAAATGATTCCGACTCAACGTGTGCGCGCCGGCTGGCCTCCAAAAAAGGTCTACGCCGAAGCCTCACCCCCGCCGACTGGAAATAGTGTTGGCGTATTTAATAAATCCGTAGTCAGTTAGATAGGTAAATCAGATAATCTTTATTGATGTTATGCGTTGTAATATACACAGAAGAGTGGCTGACAAACTAAAACAACTTAAATGATACGTTTGAGTGGTTTAAGGGGAAATATGAACGAACTGATCAGTTTAAGGGGTAATCGAACGTATTGATGAAAATAAAACATAAAACGATTCGCCGCTAACTTTAGTACAAAACTGAAGAAATAGGAGTCGCCGCCGCCGACGGTTATTCATCGGCGTGTCGAATATTTGTATCCGGGAAAAATGGCTTAAGTGAAATTTTGGCCTTTCAAAGGCCTGTGTTGCGCCCGGAACATTAGAAAAATTCAGAAGACATTTCGCCCGTTTCAGCATTGAAAGATTAAATTGAATTGTGACAGACGACTGCGCAAACTTTTTTGTCAAAGAAAGTGCGTCACCTCCCTTTGAAAGCGGTTTTATTTATCGAAGTTCAGTTCATACGACAAAACTGTAGTTCGGTCGTGAAATATAAATCCCATTGATTGTCTCGCCCATCAGACCCAGCGGCCCATCGGGCGACGCCCGATCGCACTCTATGGCCAGTCCGGGCCTGCGTGGTATGGATCGTCAATTCGTGCAATGGTGATGATTTCGCATTTTCCTAGATTAAATGGCAGTCGATTTAATTCACTCCATCCTAGCACACTGTTGTAGCACACTCTTGAAGATGTCTGGAATCCGTAGTTGAACCTATTTCCATGAGCGGTTTTAGGTCATCGGCAAATAGAAGCGGTAATGCGAATATTATATACATTCGACAATGTCGTTGATAAAAATCAGAAACAACGTCGGTCTAAGAATGCTTCCTGCCGGGACACCTGATGTTGATGTATAAACTCTGGACATAAATTGACTGATTTTAACGAAAAAGATTGGACCGTGAACAAACTCGAACAACCATCACGCTGTCTTCATCATCGCTCAAAACTGAAAAACTGTTTTGTAGAGATCGAACTAACGTTTTACAAGAAGTAAGCTTATTGGTAACGAATTAGAACTTTTCATTAGCTTTTCGCTTATTGATCATAAATTACTATCTCATGAGGTTAAGTGTACACTAGCAAAATTGTCACTGAATTTACGTTTGTGAGAGGCGCTCAAAATCTTAATCCGCCTCTGTGAGCATCAGACATGCCATGCCCAGCTTAGACCGTTGGTAGATTCGGCCCTGGTTCAGTGGCTTTTCTGTGGTAGGTATGAATATCTTCAGATTACTACTTGAGTCTTCTTTCCATTTTACACTGAAAACATTTCATTAAAGCAAGAGATTTCCGATAACCATATTATGTGTACAATTAAATCATTCAATTCTATTCGGAAATTAATTAATTCATGATTAAATTGATTCATGTACAATTCGCAAGAAAATACAACTTTTCCGAACAAAAGTTGCCTTCGACCTCTATTAAAACTTTTGTAAACTAAATCCACGCCATATGTAAATTATGCGTATAACATGCGTAAAGCTCAATGTTCTGGACAATACAGTGTGATGTACGCGCTATCTATTGATATTTATTAAAACTAGCATGCAAGAATTAGTTGAACAAAAGCTTTTCGTTGGAGTATGTCTAGGATAATCTGTTTTGGGCTGTAAATTTGGGCTGCACCAATGAATAGTGGTGAACAACAAACTAATTCGTTAAAGCTTATTTTAGAAATAATTGTCACAACAACGTAATCTCGCTAGGGCTAGGGTTGGGTTTCAGTTTTACCGGGATCTTGGGTTTCAAAAATGTAATTCTTGTGGGGTCGACATCAGGTCAAGTCGGGTTTTAAAGATTGCTCGACCTGTTCATCTCTTGTTTAGCGAATTTCTCAAAGTTCGATAAACGATTCTCGGTTAATCTTTTGAAGGTTTAATAGTCGCAAAATCTCAAACTGACTCTGTGACTCATGTCCATCAAAAAACGCGGTGTGGGATGAACGTTTGATTTTACTTGTTCGAAACATAGAGTTAAATATACCTAGAGAATTTACGACCGAAATTCAATGAAAAATCATTTCACACCGTTGAATTAGGAGGTGAGGAATGTCGAAGAACGAACTTTACTAGTTCTATCATAGAAAGTTCAGTGCATGACAACCGTTCATTTTAAAATAAATTTTGAGTTGAAATTGCATGTGTTTACCAATTTAGCACCAAAAAGGTTGTCGAGAATGTTGTCAACTACAGAACTGAAAATTATATTTTGATACTGTCATGACATTTTATGTTAGAACACACTTTGAAAATGAATTTCAATACAAAATTGCGTTCATCGGCATTCCTTACCTCCTAATTCAATGCTTCACACACACTAACGGTAAAAAATGTCTTCTTCCTTATTTCAAAACATGACAATCGTTCTCATGTCCATATATTCAGTGACATTTTTTGTTTGAAATGTTTAATTAAGTTTAACGTTATTCACCTGAAAATTCATCGGAAACGCCAAATAATCCAATGCGCCAATCGTGACTAGCAATCGTTCAATTCAAATTATTCTAACTACATTGCACTGTGTCTGTTGTGGTTTTTAAAACTTTTGCGCACACAATAAAAGGGCAACTGAATTTGACATTCAGTTTCCTTTTGACATTCAGTTTCCCTTGTGTGTACACGAAAACGTCAACCCAAAAGATTATTTTTCAGTTCAAAGTGTCAGTTTGTTCTATTGAGAGGCACCTTGGTTCAAAAAAGCAGGTCTCAGCTTTATTCTGAAATATTTTTTGATATGAACGAGCGTATATCACTGGCATATAATATTGGTATAACACAGCTTTCAGCACATTTTTCAATTTGTTGTTTTTTATGCACCAGAAATACACACCCAAACATGTCTTTTTCATGAGAGACTTCATATGAGAAAGAATGAGAGAGCGAATTACAAGCATAAGTCTCGGCATACTAAGCGATATTATTGCTACTCAACCCATAACTAGTAGAGTCCACCATTTTGGAATTACCTTCCTCAGCGGTAACAATCAGTCTTGCCTGCCTCATTAGAAAAAAAATGCCAAGTATGTTAGGCAAAGACAAGTAACAAAACATAATATCAAAATATGATTTCTGCCGATCAAAATATTTTATATTCACTCAATATTTTCTTAGGGAAAATATGAGAGTTCAGAAGACGCCTTTTTCTCAGAATTCACTTCACTTCACGTCATAATAGGTTGAGGGAGGGAACAGTTATCAACTCTGTTAAAAGCCTTCACTTTCTTTAGCTTGAATTTGTTAGGCATTTCTGATGCAGAGATGAAGCATGAATTCAGGAACCGTTTTTGACCCTCACATTTTTCTTATGAAAATTGCGAGTGAATTCAAAATGTTTTGGCGCTAATGCGAATTACCAACCAAATTTAGCGATCTTATTGTCGTTGATTGGATTGCAAAAACGACTACTTATTGAGCGGAAATCAAATCGGCATATCACGAGGTGACCGATCCTTAATTTCAGTCAGGGACACTTTAGCACCATCAGAAATCAGAAGCGAAGTGCTTAGCTGACCTGACTGGTACTGTTCCCCTTGTAGGCGGTGCAGAGCAGCCTTCTGATTTTCTCCAATTCGTTATACTTAAACAAACTTATTCAATCGAACGAATTATTTAAAAAAAACCTGAAACCGAAAGCGCGGATGTATACTGCTCATCGAAAAATTGAAAATTTTCGCAGACCATATGTTTTGGGCTTACGACCCCCTACCATTTAAAGGTCTGGCTACGGCACTGCGTTCGAATTTATTTGTTTTTATTTGTATTCAAAATTCCTGGACGCTTGTGTCACCAATCGGAGGTACAAGATCGTGTGGGGTCATTGAAAAGGTAATTGCATGCACTTTTGGGGTAAACCTAGACTTTCTGCCTAACAGCGGGTAAATCGATTTGCGTCCGATTTCGGTAGGCTGTTTTTCAAAAGAACCCTCTTTATGCTGACGAGATTTGAGGACTGCCGCGCTAATCGTATTGTTTTCCGATTCCATTCGAATCAAATTGGTCGACATCATTGAACATAAAACAAAGTAAAAACCAAAAACCTTCTTTTGCAACTAAAATAATTTAAATTCAGCTAAGCTTACTGCTTTACATCATTATTTTGTAGATGGAAACAAAAACGAAACATTTAGAATTCACCATGAGAGATCGACAAGTATGCGGTTGCGATTATAAGGTAAGTATTATAATAAATAAAATGGATTTAAAGTTTAAAAGAAAAAAAAACTTGATAGTCTGCTACCGACACAAGTCTTGACATAAATCCTGGCGATAAGTTGGAAATTTTAACTGACATTCAAATAATAATGTGGATTTTAACATACGAATGTCAGACATTGGCACGCGGATTTATAATTTTATTTTGAAGTGCATCTTGTCATATTTTTTTGTACAAATTATGATAAAGTAGCAAAATATTTTGCTTTCACAGGTTTTTTTACGAATAAAAATTTATTCAAAGTCGAACGTGTGCCATCATTATTAATCGACTGATTCAGCAGAATCGTTGGACCGAAATTTTGGGTTCACATTTTAAATAAGTTATTCAGAACTGTTTTTAAGCTTTCGATAGATTTTAAGCTCACGATTCATGCTTGTTTTTAATTAGTTTTCTGTACTGGAACACTAGCATGCAGCTGAAAATTATAGAATTGTGTTTCGTAACGTCGAGTGAATCTGTTCTAAAGGAAGTTAATATTTTTGTTGCTATCTTACCGGATTTTTAATACATTAAGAATTAGGGGTCACAAGCAAATGACGTCACGCTATTTTATTGAATTTCCGACCCCATCAAAAAGGGACAGCTTGCGCTCGATCACGCCAAAGTCTTAAAACTTGGTAATAGATTTTGTTCGAGTGGATACCTTATGACGAGGATATGGAAAAGCTATACAGGACTGCTATCCTGCTTGACGATGGGTCGCTGGTACGATGCTCTTAGACTTAGCGTTCCCGCCTAAACTCTTGTTTTGGGTCGTGGAACTGAGGCTTATGGGTTATTCAGAGCTACAGGGTATGGCCGCGGTGCAGTGATTCAGTTATACATCTGTAGGAGTTAGTTGGGTACAGCATTCGCACGGCCTCGTTTCAGAGACTTGTGATTTCAGGCTAACACCAGATACACGGTCTGTTGTCTTAATTGGTTGTAATGTTGAGCACCTTTCGAGGGCTTCCGAGATTCTTGTGACGAAACGGAGTGGAACAAAGGGACAGAAGACCGGCCTGTGTTTCACGATCAGAAATGATCCCCCAATCTGATAATCTAAATCTAGATGCAAGACGTTGACAATCGTCCAGTGTTGTCCGATATCCCAACATTTTTTTACTTCAAATTCAAATATCAGTTCTTTCCAACCGTATCGCTACGTACCAACGTATACATGACCCTGTTATCCTAACAAGGCTGATGCAGAAAGAGCTTCTTTGAAATTCGAAAATACTTTTCCTAATTGACCCGATTCCAATTCCCAACCGTTTCTAAATTGATTTACGGACCCTTTGATATCCATGTCGGAACACTAAAACAAAGTTTTCTTCAATCTGTTAATTAGGACATAGCAACTGAACTTTTAGCCATCCAATTACGCAATGATAGGCGGCGGGTGTAAATTTAGACAGTTTTTTTCCTTGTGTAGCTAATATTTGGTAACTGTTATGCATATTGTAATATCTCTGTCGGTATATATTGATATAAACTACTCATACCTAACGGGGAAACGAAAATAGAATCCAAATAAATCATAGTTCAAACGATGCCATTCAAATTAGTTAAGCTGAGACGTGAGAGAAAAAAAGTCTTAATCACAGTCGATGATAAATTATATTTTCGCCGTATATAAAAATATCGTGAGAGTAACTCCATATATATATGTGCACATTTACCTACAGCAACCCATAATTACTTCTAAAAAAAATTTAATATTTATTTCGTTTAACCCTCATTTTCCTTTGAATAACACAAATAAAAATGAATCGTCAGCCATTTTCAACTGGAAAGTATACATCTGCCCGACATAATAATGCATTTGACAAACCGCCTTTTATTTGCAACATTTTTGAAACCCCTCCTAAAAGCATCAGTACATAGGGCTGCGAATGATCAAGGTGGGTTTTCTATGTAAAAATGCTTTGTCCTTTCGGTTCGAACAATTACATTTAGCAATTTGTGAAAAATGTAATAAAATTGTTAAGTCAATGGCTTTTTTGGCTTTGCATCGTGTCTTCTCTGTATGATGAGACCTACGCTGCTTTAAATTATTATTCTCGAAAAGGAAAACTCTTAATAGAATTAGACCTGTGCGTCGGCCTCATACGATGGGGTCGGCGGCTTATATGACCTAAATTCCATACGTAAGTGAAAAAACTGATAGTTGTTACAAAATTGGTTGGTAAATACACTTCAACAATATGTCCCTTCCTATTGTGTGCTTCCATGGAGTAATGGCTATGGTTGTTGCTTCTAAATCAAAATGCTCATAGGATGAGGTGTTCGAAATCTGGTTTGACGGTTATTCCGGATAATAGGAAGTGTACGGGAAGGAGGGAAAAGTGTGCGAGAAATAGGAAAATCGTGCGAGAGCAGTGAAAAAATCTTCGCTTATATGACGTCGAACGCATGCATGCGAAGGTGATGATTATGGTCCGAAATTGCAAAAATAACTAGTATCTACGTTGCCTGGTAATAAGGCTGATCTTTGCAAGTTAACTAATAGACCAGCGATAAAAAAAATTCGCCTGGTGTGCTTGTCATAAGAATGCTCAACATTCTTTTTTGCAAAAAGTAACAAAGTTCGCATTTGTTTGGAGTACATTTTAGTTAGTTAGTAACCTCAATTTACATCACCTCCCGATCTCATTGCTTTCCGACCAATTCCTTCAAAATTTTTTTCTTTGCGCTTCATATTCGATCCAGCCGCCGGCCGATGAGTCAACGACCTCAACGTGAGCCGACGGGATCAACGGCAACTGTCGGCTGAGTCCTAAATCGGCTGACGAAGCCGCGGCGCACGGGTCTAAATAGAATGAAATGTGTGATTTTGTTTGTTCATTGGCAAACAAATATTGTAAAACATTAGGAACATGCAGGACCCCTTCATAATATACACATGCATAGGAAAAAAAGAGCAATACGTAGAATGTGTTTAAACGCCGCTCCAGCAGCATCATTCATTCAATTTCAAACGATTTTCATGACAGGCGTGAAAAATCTTT
>JANTFA010157750.1:0-10599 GCA_026413405.1 Phytosciara flavipes
AAAGATCTGTGTGTGCTAATGTGGTACATCTTCAGTTACAATTTAATCCATATTTGGACATTAAAACCTTATAGAAAATGAATTAATTTAATGACGAATGGTGGAAACAAAAATGTCTTTAATAAAAATTAAAAAGCCAAAACAGCAAACACACAAAAAACAAAATCTTTTTATGGAAAAATATTGTAATTCCAAGATGTTGTTGATGAGACAAAATAAATTCTTTAAATCGTTCGATATGCGCGAGTTATATCTTTCGACTTCATTTGCATACGATATTCCGTGCGTGTGTTTGTGTGTATCACTCTTGAATTATGTAGACTTTGGACATAGATCGACGCTCCTTATATAATCACGTGGCGTACGTAACTTAATTCGTTTTAAATAATTTTGTGGGACAACTTGAATGATTGTTGTGTTTGCGATCGTTTCGAAAAATTAAATTGAATTCATAATGAACGATCATATTTTATAGTGATCAATAAAGGTAAAAGAGAACTCACCGGCTTTCTTGAAAAAGGCAATCTGCCGACTCCTAATATCAGTGAAACGCTGTTCTCATTGGGATCACCAACTACTGGAATGATTTAACAACCATCTTGAAATTCCACTGATGTTACTCGATACAATCGAGCTACACTTTGACTTAATGATGTTGTTAGGATCTACCCAACACTAGCATCCACCCATTCATTAGATCTACCCAACCCTAGTGACTACATGGCCAAAATTTTATGAAGCATATGTGTTTTAGCGATTATAGAAACCCGAATGAAGTACTTTCTTTACCGGCGCTACAACCACTATTGGGTCTTGGCTTGATCGAGAATTCTGCCATTCGCTACACTTTGTCAAATCCTCTTTACTAGCCCCCGAAGATCTAATTCGACGCCATCGATCCATCTCATTTTTGGGCGGACTATTCCATTTCGGTATAGCGTTGAGTGACATCCAGAGAGCTCTGTTCTTATCAATGCGTGCTACTTGCCCACTCTACTTCAACCATCGAATTGTCACCACTGTCTCTATATCCGGTCTCTATATCGTTACCGCCACCTTTCGCCTTCGCGCATCGTTCCGAATATGGTGCAAGGCACTTTACGCTCAAACGTAAGCAACAAGTGTCCACCACTTTTCTTTACCGTCCAACATTTAAGACTGGACGAATAAGCGTTTTGTAATTTTGACACGCTTTTGAATTTTTATTATCACCATTCGAACGAGTCAACGTTCCAAGATAGATGAATTCATCAACTACCTCCAGGTTGTACTATCCAATGTTTATCATGTCTCCTTGTTGATTGGCTACCGTATCTTGGTTTTTGATTCATTGATCTTCAATCGCTCAACAGAGCCAGAGGGTGCCGCGTGGGCTGCGTTTTTTCTACTTATTGCACTCACCCTAGCGCCCAGCCTGAACTTAGAGCCTGGCTACGGCTCTGAAGATAAACCCATTATCTCCGCTGTATCTGCATGGATACGACTGTACAAAGCATCAATTCCATTTTTAAACCGAAATATAACTCGGACTCCATTTCCCTTTTAAACATAAAAAGATTGAAAAATTGTAGCGGCCCAAGTCCAAGAACCCAAATTTCAATTAGCCTTCTGAATGAAATAAAAATTATGAAAGTCGGATGATATTCATTCGAATTACCGTCTGGATTCAGTGTTGCATTCAGGCCATGTAGCTGTCTCGACAAGAATCAAATTTTCGACGATACAAAATTTGTGTCATCAAAAGTCCCCTAAGATTTGATGAAATCAAAACCAAAATCACACTCGCATTACTTGTCTGTTCAGTAACTACCTAAGTGTACAGCACTGATGTATCTCGCCTAAAACCAAAAGTCTATATCAATACAACTAAGAATTCGATTATTTCCAGGTGATAACACAAAAAAATACCGGTGTCTTGTTGACTGCAAGTATTACTGTGTGCGTTCTGATCGCACTTTGAGCTCATATCATAGAATGAGATGAGAATGTTGTCATCTGATCTCTCAAATTATAAACTGAAATGATGAACGAATTTTTATTTCAATGGGATGATTTCATTCAACAACAAAATAAAATAAAAATTTGATGAAAAACAACTTGTGATGTTTATCAAATTGACCCAACAAACGAAAGAAAAGTTCAGAAAAAAAAAATTTTTAATTGAATTACAAGCCGTTATCAGCTCTGTGAATTTTTATTTTATTTTTTGGTTTAATAATTAAATGTGCTTTTATGGCCTATGAAATAATAAACAGTACAACGAAAAAGGCAAAATCCAATTCTTCCGTCCATAGAAAGAGAGGAGTTATTTTGACAAATTGAAATGAATTGCGTTATCGCTTATTATCAGGTCGTAATTAAATTTATGGATAAAAAGTTGTTTGAAAAAAATTTTATTTTATTTTTCGCCGGCTTCAAGTTCGCACGATGAGGAAGGTTAAACTAATAAAAAAAAACCGGCACATTGCTTTTTAATTCGCAGAGTTGATAAGAAACAGTCTTGAGATCGGAGACAACTTGTCGACAAGCTATACGTATGTCGGTTTCTTCTAAAAACAAATGTAGGGCGAATGGAAGTATCTCTGAAATGAAAATGTTAATGACTCGTACTTTGAAAATTACAAAATTTAGCATACATCTTGGAGATTTTACTTATGAAGGAACGAGAATAGACATCGGCAGCACAGACAAATAGTACATTACGTACCGTCTTGAAGATTTTTATTTTGGATAGTGTAGTGTTTGCATCTTGAGCATTACTTATTTAGGATAATTGGCAAACACTGCACCTTGACCTCAAATTTGCCGGTTGTGCGTGCTCGTTCATTCTGATGAATTCCATTCAAACATTTTTCGACTTGAAATCTAGTAATATGAGCTGCCATCTGTATATTTTAGATGAAGCAGAAGTCATGGTTTTGATGTGGCTTTGTGAGAACTACCTGTATATTATGTAGTTCATAGACAATTTGACGGAAAACGGATTTCCTGTGGATGCAGCGAAAAGATCTCTTGTCCATTGACTCAATAGAGTTAGGTCTATTAAAAAGATATCCGTGGTAGATGTGGTGGCGATACTGTCTTCTTCTCCTTTATCAGCCTATTGCCCAAAGGAGACGCCGCTACCTAAGGATTGAATGCAAGCCTTTCCGATTTTTCTCCGTCTCGAACGATCCATTGCCACTTCCTCACAATTCCTTCCGAAGTTATTTTCAGGACGCAGGCTGAACGTCAATGCTCAGACAAAGACAATTCCAGAAAGACTTTCGGGGATTAACGCACCCGCGCAACCCTAGTTGGTGCAGCGCAGGGTACTGAATTAAACTGTAGCAGATAGTTACTATACTATTTAGATGAGATAGTGACTTAGCAATGGCAGCGGATGATTTCAATAGTAGGAACAACGGGAGCGTGCACAGTCCTAGTCAGATGGACTACACACTCACCAAACCGCACTTGCAAGCGTGGTATTTTAATGCTAAAAACCCCCAAAAAGATGGCGATACTGTGATTCTTTGAGAATCAAAACCTGAAAAATTGCAAAACTCCCAATGAATTATTTGACGAACGAGGAATTTGTGATTGCAAATCACTCTTCGTTTCTGTACTGCCGGTCGGATGAAATTGACGAATTCTAGAAACCACCTTCCACCTGTGTTCGCCAATAATGATATAATATCGCTTTAATATAGTTTGAAGCATACGCCCTCTTTTCAGACGCCTCAAATTCCTAAATAGGATTTTTCCAAGGCCATTTAAATTTTCAAATTTCATCCACGGGCGATTCAAATCCAAATCGATTAGGTTATGTTGTCCGTTGATGAAAGTCGTCGTCATTCATTTTGTCAAAGTTCGTGTAGCCTGGTGGCCAATTTCACCCCCAAAAACTTTACAGTTGTTTGGAACAAACCTACAGTTTGTAAATTCCTTTGACTCTGAATCAATGGAAAACGTAGCATAAGTGTCAATCCACAAGATAAGGGCTCGTATGTCTTCAGCTTTACTTGTATGAAAAAAGGTAAGACTCTAGCTAGAAGCCTTACGAATGTTTTCAATCGATTGAAGTAGAATGTCTTTCCTTTTTCGTTTTAACATTATTCTAGCTAATGAGACTCCTTACACTGCAACGGCAGCCCCAAACTCTGCTTGTGGTGGTCGTTGTGGTGTATGTAGGATGTTTAGTACTAGCTAGTGTTTGTCATAAATACTTCTTCTATCTTCTATTTGATACTCGCTCCACTCAAGTTAAGTTTACCGCACTCCCACATTTTTTTCAATTTAAAACTAATCGTTGAGGAAGGAGCGAAAAAAGAATGAAGGAAAGAGATACAAGCACGTGAAATGACTCGTATTCCATCGAGATCTTTAGTCTGTGAAGTGCATAACAATTGAATAACGCAACGACCCTATATTGTCTTATGACTTCATTATGCAGCGACAATGGCTTGCTTCCTACCTAAGCTCTGTATCGGGTTTCACATAGTCATCGTCACATTATTATATGAAAAAGAGAGCAAATAAAGAAATTAGAAAAGAATTAAAATAATCCTAACCCAATATTTACCATTCAATAATGGTATCGCTGTACCAGAAGATCCATATAATAAATACCACGACGACGCATAAATATTTCAATTTCAAAGAAATTAGGATTTATGGTAAACAAAATCAAAAATCGCTTATCCCTTCAAAGAGTGTGGGCTCTTCAAACTGCTGGCCCATGATGACAAATGTGTCGTCGTATGAATGGATGTCATATCTCTCCAAAATAATGGACATTTCGTTCACAAAAATAACTTGTTCCATTAATTTCCAATTACTAAATATTTAACTTATCCCATGAATGTTCGTCAACACAAAGTGAAAAGACGATATAAAAAGCCGCCGTTTCGTTGATCGATTCTAACAAATTTTTTTTTGTGTGCGTGTTTCAAACCCGATCCACGCTAGACAGATTTTCAACAGTCTTCATTATGATCACATCACTATGGATATTGTACATTGTATACGATGTACAGACGTGAGTTACTTGAAATTAATAACGAAATGTATTGAGGAGAACACATCTTTTACCATTTGAGTTTTCTGTGGGTAAGCCTAAGCACCGGAAATCTTAATAAATTTTTTTCTTTCATATTGAGTAAAGAAAATAAACAATTTCGACAAATTTGCTTAAACAAATAAGTTCTACAACACCGGGACCAACCTTTACAGCCGATCGAGAGAGGGAGAGAAAATGGTTGAACTGGTTATGAAATTTCGTATCGACATTTTAGGAATTTGTGATCAATAATGAAAGTAGTACAATCATTGCACCACTGCCTACATTTGTAGTTTGTGATGTTGTGTAACCAAACGGAAAATCGTTTTGTCCAATTCAGATTTCAGATTTTGTTTCGAGACGAGCTTATCAGTTTTAGGATAGCAATTAGATAGAAGATAAAGACAAATTTTATGCTGCTCTCTGCAGCTTGCATTACTTGATAAAAACCAATTCCGAAACGCCAATAGGAATCGAAATAAACTTAACTTTTGGCTCTATTCGACAAATAAATTAAATGAGACAACAAGTTGAACAACAATAAACTATAAAGAAACATTACGTGCCCATTTGCGATTTGCGCGAAAGTCAGGGGGCTCGACTCTGACGTGAGAGCCGTGGAAAAACTATCGGTGGCGAAAATGCAGTCTGGATAACAAACTACTATTACTACTACTATTATCACTACTACAAGGTCGGATTCGAGATCCAAGAAAAAAAAATTTTATTTTATAATTGTGTAATACGGGGTGGGATCGACGCGTGGAGGTCTACTGATGATAAAACCACAAGAATTGAGGCGTAGAAGCTCCTCGCAGGATCCTCTTTAGTTTTACTAAAATCGACTAGTTATTGCCACATTCGGATATCTGAACGGTTTGCACTAAATAGTCAAAATGCCCCAAAATCATACCGGCCGAATATGACGTATGAACGATTTGTTCATTATTAAAAATGAAGCGGTCCTTCCATACATCACTTTTTGATTGAGCCACCCGTTTTTTTTGTTGATACCGATTTGTAAGTTTCTTATGTTTTCTAGGGCAGCACTATTATCCATTTGTATTGAGGCTATTTAGTTTGCACATTGAATACGGTTTCACTTGATGTAGTGGAAGGATGTTTGTCAAAGTGACTGGAACAAAATGATAGTACTAGATAAATGATTGATCGGAAAACCGAGCTACAGAAACAATTATTATTAACAAATAACATACGAGTGTTGTGCAATAACGAACGAAGTATAAGACTTTCGAACGTGGACACGCTGTGGTTTGTTGTTTCCTTGCCACTGTCGCCATGGCCTGATGAGATGTTGGTAAAAAATGATTCTTTTTAAATTTATTGAGAATTATAGAAGTTGCATTGCACTGTCTCTCAGATCGAAACAGTGGTGAAACCATTCCTCTATTTCCCAATTATTATTTATTGTCCACCATAAGCTAGTTATGTTTCTGAATGGTGACGCGACGGGTGGAATCGAAGGTCACGGTGGTGTAGTAATCAAAGTTTGTGCTACAGAGAAAATTCCCCAGTTTTCGTCGCATTATCATTGGGTGACGTCGACTGGTATTCTCCACTTATTTAACGTTTCACGGCCAGCTATATCATCTGTTATTGGCAACGACCACAATATCAACGATGTGGTGCTAGTGGTATTATCTGATATTTATAGCAAAATGTATGGTTTGATCTAATGAAGTAAAAGATTTCGTCATTCATTTAAAACACGTTATAAACTGAACATTATTCTTCGCGTGTATTATCAACTATCCGATCAAAAGAAGTAATAGACTCGATAAATATACCCATGACCTTGTCTCGTGGCTAACAATTTTTGAACAAAAATCTCTCGAAATCGATTGATCTTTCTAGAGCATGTTCGATTCAGTCGAAAGTGGATCAGAACTGTACTAGATAAGTATGCATGAAGTTTGCTTTAAGGAAAGTCCCACCGATTACGAGCTATTGCAAGACCCAATTTCGATCATCACAGGACCTGTAATGGAATTAGCCAGCTACTGATAGTCTGTGAAAGGTTAATTCTAACTCTAACGTTTGGTTAGTCATTATCAAACCTTTCGGCTCAAAGACACCATAAACTCTGTTTCGCTTCGTATGCAACTGGAAGTCTCAAAAACAATTTTTTCCAAATGAAAAAACACAAAAACACGTTGAACGGGCAATTCACGGGCTGAATCAGTCATTATTAATTAGACTATTAGCTAACCAATCCATTTTTGGAACGTATTTTATGGCATTCAAAACGTTGTTCAGTAGCATTGCGGCTTAAAAATATGGTAAAAGCGGCTCGGTCGTATGTACAGTAAAATTGTAAAATGCTAATTCAATGCATGATTGCTGTGATCGAATTCGAGTTGTATTGAAGCGGAATCCTTTACTTTTACAATTTAAGCATTATCTGTGTTATGTAAGACGGTCTATTTGTCAGAGATCATCTTTACGTGTAGCATGTGAACTATGTACGCCACTTTACATTCGCAATTTTTCAATTGGATAACCGGAACATAGGTCAATATAATGTCTAGAATTAAGAATGCGACCCTAACTCATACAAAGAAATATACCAATTTATCATAGTCTGCGCTCACATTTAATAACACAGTTTCAGGAATTGTGGGCCGTTGCATTTTTTGATTTAATCAAACAACTTGGAATGCGTTAATTAGACTAGCGACATTACAAAATAAAAAATTTCAATGTTTTTAACTCTGTCGGTAAATATCTTCATGTGTGTGTGTGTGTGAGAGAGGCGCATACTATTGACTCGGCATGTTTTTTCTTCATTTGATCAAATCAAATGAATGTTTAATTCTGTTTTTGTTTCACAAAATTTATATTTATGATAACCATATTTGTCGCCATCAATTTTACGAATTTGTTTTCGGGTAAAAAAAAAGTTTTGTTGAAAAAACATGCTCCAAACATCCATAAAAATGTTAATTTTCCGAGATGCAACATGCGATAGAGCCGATAATAAATATAAAAATTATAAGAATTTAAATATCTTGCTCATTTATCTGTAAATCATTTATCAGTTATTCATAGTCGATGCTACGATTTACGCTTTTAAGGTAAAATATAAGAAAAAAAAAGTTTTAATTTTCAACTCATTTGTGATACAGTAATTCTGTGACTTTCTTGCTGTGGAGTCCATGGTATTGAAATGTGAAAATATATACTTTTAGCAACACCTTTTTGGTCTAATCAATCGATATCTTTTCCACCAATTACTTTCGTTTCTTAGGTTTGTAGCATGAAGCATTCGAAGAACATTTTTCAGCACTGTTGTTGAACGTGAACAATGCAAACTGATTAATGGGAATTGCGGGGAGTTGCAAAGACAGTTCAAATTGATCGTGCTCCTTTAACATGAGTATGAGAACATTATATCAATTTTATGTTGTTCTGAAGTGGGTGACTATGCTGCAATTCCTTATTTAATGCCCACTGGAAGCAGCGGGAATACGAGACAATACCAATTTTAAGTTTGGTAAATTCAAGAAGGGTAAGTTCAATAAACGACCGATAATCCTTTTAAATGAAAAAAATTAGTTCAAATCGCGAACCAAAAAAAATCAAAATTTGACACGAACGTTACTACACTGGTACGAAGTTTTCCATTATGAAACGCCTGTACATGAACCAAAAACTTCGTATTACGAATTTTCTGATTTCGTTGAAATCAAAATTCGCAATACGAAGTTTTGAAATTGAGGGTCATTGTGAATGGCAAAAATAATGCGGAGTTTTCTCAGACCGCATTCTCTTGCAATTTTCCAAAGTTAAAGACAACCTTCTGGTTGCCAATCATTTTTGATACCTTTGATTTTCATATCTTTCATTCAAAATTAGAAAATGGTCGTTGTAAAATGTGAATATTGGCCTGTTTTCCAAATATTGGTTTAATCTATAAATATTGGCTGTTAATGAGGGCAACTTTTGATTTTTTTTCTCGGGTTTTCGGCCTCTCGCATAAAAACTTACAGATAACTGTTACATAGCCAAATTAACTTCTGTCTAACCACATCAGCGACGGTGATTCGCAGTGAATGATTCTCTCGTCCCTACTTATGATTATTATTTGTGCAATGCACGGGAACAAGTTTTTCTTTTTGTAAACTTTTTTTTTTGTTCATTTACAAATTGTCTGTACTTTTATAAACGCCGTGTACCGGCTCACCATAACCACTTAACCTTATTTATAATTGCAAATTGCCTTCATATTATTTGAAATAATAATTAAAATCTTTTCATTTGTACAAATTTAAATTCAATAAATAATTTCCATGATCTTTATATGTAGCATAAAGTTTAATTTTATCTTATGCAAAGCTCATGAGCATTATGAGTAATTTAAAAATACTTCGGCCCAATGCAGCATTTTAAATAATAAAAATCCCCACAATAAACAAGTTAATTAAAAAATGTAGGTACTTACGTGACATTACCAATAAAATGGTAAAATAAACACAAATATTTAAGACATACGTTCACATTCTGTGAAATTGTTCTTTTAGTCAAGATATGTTGAGGTATTTATTTTACAAGATGAAATAAAAACTTCGATGCCATTTTTTTCCCTTTTGTAAACGTTTTATAATTTTATTGTTCAGGATTTCTTTACTACTTAACAGAAATAATAAAAATAAATCATCCGTAAAGCGTGTGTATTGACAAAACGCATTTTTGATAATAAATTTCCTTTAAATTGTCCACTAAACGATCGCATTCTCATCATCTTCAATATCAATCTATAAATATGCTCTATCCTATCCAATGTTAATCGACTTTTCTTTGAATTTATTTTTTTTTTTGCAATACTGCGGCGAAGTCTTGCGTATACTTATACTCATCACATCCCATGATTATGGAAGTCGGATTAAAATGAGGGATTCAGTTTTTCTGAAAACTTTTTTCCCACAAATAAAAACGATTGGGCACATAATACAAAATTAATAGTTCGCAGGAACACACAGCATGTTTATTTTCCTAGGTGCCATTAAAAGTCCTACGCAATGTGCGAAAACTGAACGCAACTGGACGGCATTGTCTAGCGAATTCGGAAGAGAGCCGCGTTGCCTCCAGCTGTTAGCTGAAAAATCATCTCAATTTTGTGAACTCAGCTGAGCGTATTCTCCAAATTTTTTGGCATTCTTATTTTTCTAACACTAGGTTATAGAACGTCATATAAGTATATGAACTTTGACTCCCGCGTGAAAGTTTAAGCCTATAAGATTTTTAGTATCCTTAAATGGATCGTGAACAAATTCTTTTGAGCTGAAAAACACACAGTTTGTAAGAAAACACTCAAGGATCTCTAGGGATCAAAAAAAAAAAATTCAAAACCATCTGAAATCTGAACTTTTTAGGCACTCATTCTTTGAAGAGTCCAGTTTTCAGTTTATCCGATGCAAAGCCGAGGTCAATAATAACACGGAAACGTAAAGAAATAGACGGTTGTTTAGACCCGTACGAAGTACGAGGGTCTAATGCCTTTACTCTTACGTTTGTAACACGTCGATTCCGACTCCCGG
>JANTFA010157761.1:0-10599 GCA_026413405.1 Phytosciara flavipes
ATTTGTCAGTTGCACAGGATTTGTGGGAGAAGGGAATTCTAATGACTGAAGAGCCAATGCAGTAATTGGTGGCTGAAGAGCCAATGCAGTAATTGGTGGCTGAAAAACCAATGCGTGAGTGGATTGGTTTCATTATATATCAGATGCGAGAAATTTTTGTTTTAATAAAAACATTTTACGATTCACAATGAATTTCCGATTTCAATTTTTAAATGTTGACCCGAAAGATGATGCACAAATAGCAATCCCAAGATGGAAGAGTCGCCCTTACAGTCAATTATGAATCTTTAATTTTGAGTGAGTCCGGTTGGATGTGAAACTGTCTACTCTTCTGCAAGGTGTAATACCGTTATCATCGCGGCAAGTAGTTCCCTCATCTACACTCCAGCCTTTCTTTTTCAGCTTAGCAGCTAACAGCGAGCGAATATATTCAACAGCGAGCGGAGCGAAGAGGTCATCTCAATCCATTTGTTTGCATTTGTGGCCATTTACTTAATTGACTAATACCACGACCCCTGGGTTTCGGAGACGGTTAATTTATTCGAACAAGTAAAATTTTCGGAGTCGACACCTGAATGTAATACGCTCAAGACTGCAAAACCGTTATTCTGTAGATGCGTTACAAGTTCTTTGAGATGACAGCCTTTGACTTCTTTCATAGATTTGGCACTAGCTTGAACACCCGTACTTGAAACGTCGATAAGACTCCGAATTTTTGCACGCGTGTCTTTACGAAGGAAATCCAAGACCTATTTTGATTGCATGGGCCTCCGAATATTAGTTATGTTCATGCTAGAAAGCAATGCTATGCTCGACTCCCAATCCACCGCTCGACTTCAATCACTCATTTGATTACGAGGACCTTATTAGTTTCTTCTCCATTGCAAAATTCAGATTTTGAAAGAAAAAATCTCGAATAAAGAACGGAAACTTATCCCATGATCCCACTCAAGGAATAAAAGTGTCTTTGTAAATCTTGTGTGTTTAATCAAGACGTTTCAACAAAAAATGGTTTTTAAAGAAAATCCCTTAAATCCCAACAGTTTCTACTTGTGAGGACCAGCATCGACTAGTTCATGTTCTGGAATTGAATTAAAATGATGAGTTGCGTTGTGATAGCGCCAATTATCTAAGAAGAAAATTTAATTTAGTTCTCTCCGGAAGTTTGAATAATGAAATGGGATCGTTTTTCACAAGAACAATCGTCACACTATTTTGATAAGTTTATAGAACGACAAGGTTGTAGCTCTCTAATCTTTCACAGACATCAAGCTCATTTAGTTTTACTACCTGCTCCAGTGCGTAAGTTGGGACCGAACTACAAGACCTTTTTTTCACGATGTCTTATGAACATTTTTAGCCTACAAATCGTTCCTACCATATAAATCAGCGTAAAGTCGATGTTGAAAAAGCCACAAGCATTGAACGCAGGTTTTTGATGTAATATTTGCATGGAAAATTGTTGAATCTGTGAACATCGAGTATTGAGCTGTCCATCAACTTTAATAAGTAAAACAACACCATACCCGTGCTCTTAAACCAATATTAGTTCCGTGGACTGAATTATTATCAATTTTGTGAATAATTAGAGCTGTTTCGTTGGCCTGAAACGAGGAAACGCACTGAAATTACCGAGGGGTGAATGAATCACTCCGATGCAACTCTCTAGCAAAGTCACGAACATTGCTTACAAAATTAGAGGGATTGAAATCGGACAGTGTGCCTTGAGAATTTCATAACACTGCAGGGACACCCAAAGTGCTATAAAATTCACAAGGTTTATTGTCCGAGTTCCATCCCTCCAATTATGCAAAAAAAACCTATGTAACTGTGCTATAGAGCTGCCTTGGCCTAAGTGACAATTTTCATTTAGAAAGTCGTCCCCTCTTTTCACTCACTTTAAACACTGTTAAGTAGCAAGAGCCGGCAATCAGTATCAAACACACTAAATGTGGTATAGACCAGAGTCCGATACTGTAGGTGATAGCCACACCATCCGATTTTGCGAAATTCAAGTACATCCAATAACCATTCAATGTTACAGTTCCAAAATCGTTTCCAATGCAAACCAGCAGTGACGTACCGAAACACGTATTGATGAGTTTCGATGCATCCCACAGCTTCCCATACAACTCTCTCAAAATAGGGATTTCGTCGAAATTTTTGAGTTTTTTCTTTTGTATTTTCAATATGTCTCGGTTGTCTTCCTCTAAATGCCCAATTATTGACACGTGCTTTGTTCGAGTGTCACCAATCAATATTTCGGCGTCAATTTTATTCAAATTACAATTGATAATTGTCAGCCTCGATTGGATGATGTAAATGAAAGTTAGTATCTGAACATATCGTAGACAGATAACCGAAAGGGATAATGAGTTGGCTATCCAGAATATGAAGAATTTTATTGGCGAATAGTTCAAGAAGATTGCTAAAACTGAACTTATGATTAAAACGAAAGCTGCTGAACCAAATATCAAACAATTTAGTAGCAAATTTTTTAAGTGATTGTGACCCACATTCAGGCCCAATTTCTTGGTGAATGTGGAATCGATGAGCGACAGTGTGTCGATGATTTCTATGAGATCTTTTCGTTGCACAAAAGAGTCAATCAAAACTGCAATATGACACAATCGAACGGTACATAATTTGATAAAAATAATGGTCTTCGTTGTTGAAGGCTGACGATCGGAATAGAAATTAAAGTCGAGTATGCCGTGAATGAAGAGAACGACAACTAGCAGAATTGACAAAATGTTCCATAAGCTAGAACGGTTCGATCTAGAGTAGTTCAATGATGATGATACAGAGAATGGACTGAGGGATGTTATTTGAAGCGTTCGAATCAACGGTAACAAAGCGTTTATGAGTGACATAATAGAGGTTGAATTTTAAGTTGTGTCCGCCGTAAAGACCGATTCACTAATGACTTTAACACACAACGAAAAGAAAAGAAATATTTAGATTCTTGCCACGATAATTAATGTGTAATTAATCGACACAGTTTATCTCAAGTAAGAATCGCAAAATGTATTCCATAAAAAATGTAAGTATCGCAACATTGATCACTAGGTCCCACCTTGGCGATGGGTCAAGTCCCTTGACTGAAGACTGTTTCAATAGATTTTCGTAACTACGACCTTTACTGCAAAAAGCTGATCTGTCATTCTTATCATTAGACTTATCAGTGACGTCCATAGACCTAGTCAAAATTCACCAAGGTTCCATGGATTTTCAGTATTTTTCCGAAGACCAAATCTTTTGACATGTTTCATCAAATTATTCGAACCAAATATTGGCACCAGGAGCACTCGGCCCTAGCTTCTCAATGAGACCATACTAATCCATACTCTTCACTATTACAAAACACCATTTGTACAAATGTTTGTGTACAGGGCACGCAATGTGGGTAGAAACTACATGAGGCCGGCTTCATCCTATCCAGAGATATGCAAATTGGCCGTCAAACGAATAGTGCCGATTTTGCCCTTCTGAAATTCAAAAGAATCCCCCGAAGCAATTTCTAATATTTTTGTTAAGTGGAATACCGAATACCAGTACTCAGACGAATTTGTTAAGTCATTACAGCCACAGTTTGGAAGCTAATCTCGATAGTTATATGTAGACACAAGACTGTATACTACGGCTGAGGCTACCTACACAACAAAAAACAGCCTTGACATTGACTAGACAACGATTTTTGTGCGGAATTTGAGTGGACACTGCACACCGTTAGCGACGCTATTGTCGAGCAAGTAATGCAAGAGCGAATTCCTTTCTTTAACAACTACACCTTACATACAGTCTCCACTCCACTCGTTGTCTTATATGAAGGCTCTTTTGTTTCCTCTGCGAATCATAAATTATTCGTCAATTCATTCTTCCTTTATTGGTTTATTCATTAATTCATTATTAATAACGAGTAAGCACGTTATACTTCGTTGAAGATCAACACACCTACATTCACGTATGTTATACTCAGGGGTCGGGGAAAATAAATTGGTATACCCAATTTGTGTGCTACCATTCAAATAATCGCTTACAAACGCTTAAAGACCAAGTGAAAAACGTTATGCACGAGTTAACCTCCGTCTTTGAAATTATCATAATTTTCCTGATCAAATAAAATTCAAAAATCGATGATGCTAAGTGCCTTTCCAACGGAAACCAAATGCTTTCTTCAGTCATTCATGACGCAGTAGTATACTAACAGCAACACAATGGCAAAAGCGTTTAAAACCCGCGCTCCTGATTTCAAATTATTGAATTATTTTTCCCAACTGTTTGGAGTGGATATGATGTTTAGGCCTAAATTAACATTGAGAACCTTTTCCAATTACTTCCTGTTCGTTTGCAACGTTTGCTTAATTGTTCTCGGTTTTGTGGTCGACGCATTGTATCCCACTATACCGCTATTATGTGTCCGAACGCCGGTATCAATTGCAATCAACGAATTGATACAAATTCTCGGATTGTTAACATCGGCTTCGGTATACCTTCAAGTACTTTTCCATAAGAAAACTGTTGCGTGCATTGGGAATCGACTAAAAACCGCTGATTTACTATTCTCCAAATTAAACATTCGCTTTTCATACGACAAATTCAATATTGTGATCAAGCTATCGCTCGTCATAATTTGCGTTTTCAATTTGGCTGTCTTTGCAGCCTTTTGTGTTAATTATGATTTGAGAAAAGTTGTAGAAATTGGACTGCGGTTTGTCACGAATTTTCATCCCATTTTCCTTGTCTATTTGATAACATTACTGGATGTATACCTGTGCTGGCTTGTACGGATAAAACTGTGTGCATTGTCATTAATACTCTCCGAGCTCTGTGAATTCAAGACAATTGACGACAACAAATCCGCTTGGAAAGTGAAATTGGTACAAGAAAAGCCGAAAATGTTCTTCGCTGATTTGATCAAAATATCGGAAATTTTTGAAATTCTTTATGAGACGATTGGCGATCTTAATTCAGCCTTCGGATGGTTCAGTCTAACTTCGATTGGTAATTTAGCCGTATAACTCACACAAAGTCAAAATCAAAATAAGAAAAATTCTTGCAGCCTTAGAGAGCATATCCCTAACATGTCATGTGTTCTTACTGTTTGTGGCTGCTACCGATCCAACATTCGCGGAGATGAAAATGGAAATTCTGGGTTAATAAGTCATAAAAGAGTCGCTCATTTAACAGCCTCCAATAAAGCTAAGGGATACAAAGTGATACTATCGAGCATTTTACACAATAATTAGGGACATCCATGAGGGAAAGTGGAAACAGTTCAGTGTTGCCATACAGATCTTAACACTGAATTGCGGAGGTCCTCAATGTATAATGTCCTCTGAATATCGACTCGTGAAAATGTCTCGACCACTGATCCCTTAAGCGTTTTTGTATTGAGGTTGTCATTCAATGGACATTTTCAACGCATAAATTTCTCGTTTTCAGTGCAAGTACTGTGGATTCTACTGTTTTCTATTCCGGTGGCATTGCTAATATTTGTTAACTATTCGACGGTTCTTGAAGTACACCGAGAAAGTTGTTTTAGTAAGGAACTAGGAATGTTTGTTCATTTTTTGTTGTTCTGTTTTACTAGGCCAACAAAGTGTCGATGGTCGTACGCGAAAGTGTAGCTGGAAAGGAAATTGAAAGTCCTACCATGCAATTAGAAGTTGTTCAAGGTCATTCAAATTTAGGATTTTACGATAAATTAATTGAGTCTACCTTACAGATGGACCTTATTTCGTTGCAACTACTTCATCAACAGCCGTACTTTACCGCTTGTGGCTTCTTTAAAATTGACATGACTCTAGCTTTTGCAGTTAATTTGAAATAACAAAGGGACATTCGTATAATGTGTGGTAATTTGAAAATTTTGTTTCAGATTGTTGGGGCTGTGACAACTTATCTGGTCATTTTATTGCAATTCAATACGCCATAGAAATAGATTTAAGTTTACGTCAATGATTATGTTTAATAAATTTGCATTTTTGCATCGTTGAGTTGTTTGGATTGGTTTATTATTCGAAGAATCTAAAGGTTTGTTTTTGTCGTAAACATAGTTCTTTCTAACACACTGGCACTATGCTTGTGGAAACGGCAAGCTCATAGTTAAATCTGTTACTTCTTTTGTTGTTCGAAGAAACTTCTAGTACGTCGTTTTTTAAAAGAATCCTTCAAAAGAGTTATCGGGTTGATTCTCTCTGGAAATGAAAAATATTGGTTCGCTTTTTACAATTCAACGCTTCTGATTGATGATCATACCATAATTGGATACATCGTTCTATCGTACGAGGCACTTACTAATTATTAACTTTTCTGTTGTGCACAGAAGATTTCAGGCAATTTCCCTGAGATATAGCCCAAACGCAGTGAGGACGATAAGAATGAAAGGGCACAAGATCTACCGTCTACAACAGATATGAATTTTTATGCCAACTGACCAAATTACTGACAGCACTGAAAAAGTGGACGGCGTTTATGGACAGTCCCTAAGAAGTCTTGGGTTGTGGACATATAGGTTTGTTGATATGACTTTACCTATGACTATGACAAAGTTGAAAAAAATTCACGAATTCACGTTTATAAATTATTATTAAAAAAATAATTGCGATCTCATGACAAAGTAAGACGTCCAAGCTATTTAATGACAATAATTCGTGTCTTTTTGTAAAACCTTATTTTTATCGCTGTATTGACCTTATATAAGCCGATAAAGTCGCAATCACCTGCAAATTTAGTTCGAATTGAAAAATATTGACATGTTTCTAAAGATTTTGATATCAGTAGTTTTTGCATTAGCGCTTGTTCATATAGCACAATCAGCCGCGGCCCTTGAACTTGTCAAAGAAAACCCGAGTGAGAGGACTTCAAAAACTGAGTTAAACACTATTCAATTAAAAAATTTATTTTCTTCTAAATCAAGGATGTCCTGGTAAATGTTGGCTTAAAACGTATCGAAAAGCCTTAGCCGTTGGTGAAACATGGCAGCCTCCAGGGCTATGTGAATCTAGACAATGCTCAAAAAATCCCAATCCTGATGATCCATTTGGCTACATCATTTATTATTATTCGTAAATATCAAACCTACACGCTTATTCAAAACAAGGTTGTTAGCCTAAGAAGGTCATGCAAATACAGATGCATGAGTGACACACACCACTTTCTATACGAAAAGAAATCTACCACCGCGTCACATAATTTTGTATTTGGTGAATTTCTTGGTTTGAAAGAGATGTATTTTGCGTACGTTACAAAATGGCCTCAGTCGTCCGCATGACCTCTTTAAGTTTAATCAACCTTAATTCAGAGTAGGAAGAATTCTTATGATTAACATGTACTTTAGATGCGGTGTTGCTGTCATAAATGGGGTAACCATTATTCCAAGTAATTCGAAACCGTACCCAGCATGCTGCCTCGGTTAAATCAAAGGACGGGAATTTCACAATTTTTATATAAAATACGAAATTGAATAATCAAAGAAAATATTTCAACGAATCGTCTATTGACATTAATGTTTCTACATGATTGAAGACCTTTTTCTAATTTGTAAATCTTTTACAGAAAGTAGAAACTATTCCCCATCATGGGCCATCACTCAAGTCATATAGGTACTGAAACGTTTTGAAAGAAGTCGACCTTGTTGCATCGTGTAATGGAACCTCCAATATCTACTCGAGTTCAAGTTCTGAGATGTGAAAGAGGGGTGACGCACTCCTCAAGCCAAATATTCTCAAACGAAATGTATAAGTGGGTTCAAAGGGGTCCAAATTGTATGGTTTCATTTCAACCAAGAAAATTTAAGCTGGGCATTCCATAGAGCAGCAAATGTCATTTACTCTCACCCGATTAGTTCTATTCAATCCAAAGAAGTGCGTCACCCCTTAGATGTGAATGACTTCACAAAAAGATGAAAGATATAGCTTTTATTCTGGCAATTGGTATCAAACACACCAAAAGTGTGTACTAAACTAGAGTCCGATACTGTAGATGATGACACTTTCCGATTTAGTCCAGCCACTAACCATCACAGTTCAAAAATTTCTCCCCTCGGTGAACGAATAACTATATTGAAGACTTAATGGTGTGGCTGGGGCTGGGTAGCAACATATCAGCCTACATCGCACACAAATATTGAATAATCAATTCTAGAGCAGATGTGTGAACTCATCATTTTGACATACTGGAACATGGAACATATATACCACTTTCATCATTGAATTGAGTTTAAAAAAAATTCCATTCGTTTCATTTCAAGGTGACACTGTACAGCAATATATTTTGCACACCTCGTGCAGTGGCGTAGTGGATTTTCATTACTATACTTTACAAGCCTAAGGGTTGTCTAACAGATGAGGCAGATGGGTTCCTTGATTTGTAACTCATATAATATGCAAAGTTGTGTACATAAATCGATATGTAATGCATAGCCCACAAGCTGTTGCTACACCTCATCTTCAGCTATGGATGCATAACTATCATTTTGCTCATGTTTGTCAAAAAATTTCGAAATAGATTCAGTAGAATAAGAACTACCTTCCCTGTACGGTCGAGTAGCTCAACTTAGGCTCACTCTAAATTTCGAGCCCGAGATCCGATTTTGACAAACTTCTTTTTCCATAAGAGTTGTAAACAGATGGGTTTCTTGACTTGTAATTCATGTCGAAGTGTCATTATTGATCTCAGCTTGACCTTGGATCAGCTAAACTCAGACGTAAGCTCGACTGCTCAACTTTCTCAGTACAAAAGTGCATCATTCTCGCATTTCACTATGCCTGTAATTCATAGTACGTCTGCTCACAAATTGTTGCTATGACAAGTTAAAACACATCGCTCACCTTCGGCTCTGCACGTGCATCTCTCAGACTCCTCATACTACTAGTCAAACAATTTGAAAGTTGAGTACGGCACGGTCCTAATTTGGGTATGATAAAACTGTAGAAACTCGACAACTCTGCTACTTCGTCAAGAAGAACTTTAAATAGAAACACAACCTATATGAAATTGATATGACTGATGTTTATTCAAATGCACGAAACACACGTTTATAAATTAACAGAGAAAATAGTTTCGGGCTCATTACCAATTTTAGGTGGCAAAATCTACGAAGAAAGTGTGTGTGTGTCGGTAGAATTGAGGTTATTTAAGAGGCTCCTGAGTGCATTATATATATATTATATATATTCATTTCAATCGAAAATCACAGATGGTGTTACATATCTGATCGGTCTGTGTCTAAGCTGATCGCTCGGAGTCTCTTAATGACAATGATCAAAGCACCGCATTGCAATGATTCATGTGTAGTTGTAACCTCATTTTTATCGCTGTTTCAACCTTATACTTATAAGCCTGTAAAATTGCTTGGGTGTGGCAAGTCGTCTGTTAATCACCTGCAAATTAAGCTGGAATTGAAAATATTGAAATGTTTCTAAGGATTGTGATATCAGTAATTTTTGCATTGGCGCTTGTTCACATAGCACAATCATCCGTGTCTCTTGAGCATACCAAAGAGAACCCAAGTGAGAGGACCTGAAAAACTGAGTTACAATATTCATTTGAAATGAAAAAATTCAATTTATTTTTAATCAAGAATATCCTGGTAAATGTTGGTCTAAAAAGTATGGAAAAGATTTAGCCGTTGGTGAAACATGGCAACCCCCGAAAGAATGTGCATCTATAGAGTGCTCAAAAGCACGTGATGGCTACGCTATAACTTCTTATCGGTAAATTCAAAACCTACTCTTATTCAAAGCAAAAAGTTGTGTTACTTTAAAGTCACGCAAGTACAGATACGCGGATGACACAACACTTTCTATACGAAAAGAAATTCACCACCACCCACGTCTCATAGTTTCGTAATTGGTGATTTTATTTTTGTTTGAAATAGATGTGTACCGCATATCTAACAAAATATGGCAGCTCTTCATGGCATGCCTCTTTAAATTTAATCAACCTTGATTCAGAGTAGAAACAATTCTTATATGATTAACATTTATACTTTAGATGCAATACTGCTTTCATGAATGGGAAAAAATTGTTCCGAGTAAATCGAAGCCGCACCCAGAATGCTGCCGCGGTTGAATCAAGAGAACGCCACAATTTGTGTGTTATAAAATGTGAAATTGAATAATAAAAATTTTATATTTCCCAACGAATTATTGTCTAGCGACATTTAATTTTAAATTCATTGGTTTGTAAACGTTTTAGAGAAAGTATAATCTTTGCTCGATGGGTCGCACAAAATTAAGATTAAATTATCTGAGCCTGACCTGAGTCCGTAATCTTTTTTTCTCTTGACCTGACCCCAGCCTGCGAGCCCAACTTGATCCGATCTGACATCAAGAGACACAAGAAATCTATAATTTGCCGTCAAAGTTTGATTGAGAGGAATTTTCTTATGAAAATCACCCTGTACGAGCAGCCGTACACAACTTTCTGAGGCCACTTATTTATATACTGACTTATTGAGAGGTATTTTCTTATGAAAATCACCCTGTACGAGCAGCCGTACACGACTTTCTGAAGCCACTTTTTTATATACTTGTCAAAAATGCCCGCTGCGTTTTTGAATGCTTTGCTGATTTAGCAACGCTAATTTGAGAT
>JANTFA010157772.1:0-10598 GCA_026413405.1 Phytosciara flavipes
CGCTCATAGCATCTAAAGAATACATCCTGGAGTAAAGTGATATGTTGAGTGATGAAATTTCTTCAAATTTTCTAAATTTCTCTGCAGAGGACCACCTCATATCTTCGAAACTTGTGGTCGTAGAGCGCTTCCATGTTCAGATGAATTGTTTCGTAATCAACAACTCGTTCATATATCACTTCACTCCAGGATGTGTTCTTTAGATGCTTTGAACGAAGGACCACCTGCATGTTTTAACAATTTCAGTCAAAAAATCGACTCAAACACTGTTACTCTTGGAAGTGTGTAGTGTGTATTTAGGCTGTTTAGTCGAGCCGATCCAAAGTTATGGTTGAAATAGTGCTATTTTCGAGGTCTTGTCGAGGTTTATCGCAAATATTACCGGCGGTATTGCTCGCATAAACTTCATAGATGGTGCAAATGAAAGGTAGATCACAATCAATCCAGGAAAAGAAAGTTTGACAAAATCGGATCTTGGGCTCGGAAGTTAGAACCCATAGAGTGGGTCTAGTTTGAGCTACTCGACTATACAGTGAAGGTAGAGTTTTTTGTCGATATCTCGAGTAAATGTCACCTGACTTTGATGAACTTTTTATAGAGTTTCGTTTATAAATGAGACTTCGGACGGGGCTTTCGAAATTGCTGTGAGCGAAATTTCAACAAAGGTTGATTTAAAGATAACATTGCAGACCAGTTCTATAGACACCTAACTGTATGCAGTGATCTACTCGTACGGGTCCCCCTTATGTTTTTTCTCTTCCATCTTCATCTTCTTTTTCGTTCCAAGGAGGAAGAATATATTCAAAATAAAAATTGGACGATAGCTTTTCGTTCGGAATTATGTAGAGTTTCAATTCGCACGTTCGCTTTTCTTAAATACATAATTTTTCATGTCTTCTTCTTCGTGGTGTTTCCTTTGTCATTTCATTTTTTTTATATATATGCCGGTGATTATGATGATGATTGTGATTATTTATTTATTTAATTATAACTGACGAGATATATTAAGAGTAAATTAATTGATTGGAAGGAAGAATGAAAACCATATTCGATTGAATGTGTCTCTCGAGCTCCATAGCCCCCATCACATCCATTGATTGAGTTGTTTGTTGGTTCGATCGAAATCGAAAGTATGTAAAAGTGGGACGAATAGGCTCATTATAAGTCATTTATTTGACAACGAAATCATTTTGTGTTGAGTCTGTTGAGTACAACTTGTATAGAATTTATGGGAATTTTTTTTTCATATTCAAACCAACAATCGTTTTGGTCATTCACCTATTTCCATCGATTTTTTTCCATGAGTAATGAATGTTTCATTCACATACGATCTCTTATGGACAGGTCCGGTATAGTTTCGTTACATGGTAGGTGGTATAGGTGAAACTATACAGCTTTGAGATGTTCTACAATTCGGTTCACGTCAAAGACTTAAGAAAAGTTGTAGAACATCTCAAAGATGTTGCTATTATAGTTTCGCCTGTACCCAACTAAAAATGAACTTACCCATATAGCTTTTAAAAATGTATAGATTAAGTGGGCGTGATCCCACAGGAGATGGCAACCGACGACACAAAAGTGGTAGCCTGGCGAAAAATGGGATGTAGTTTTCACCTTTTTCCTTACTTCATTTTTGCATACGACCTATGGCTCCAACCCAAATCGCTCTAGCTGATGTCGCTTTTGGTGAGCCCAGCTATGCTTTGGTCTTCCTCTTTTGCACTTAATCATTATACCTAGTGATGAGACTTGTGGATCACTGAATGGTTCCTGCTCAGTCTTTGATTCACCTGTCAAACCCTTCTTCGAGCTTTGCTGCTCTCTCGCTTGCTAGATCAACGTCGTCAGTGAATAGTACGCTTAGGAAGAGTTCTTGTATTAACAAAGATGTAAGAAAGTTAATGACAATGTTGAAGAATAGTGGACTGAGTCAGCTGCCCTGGTGAATCCCGAGTAGAACAAAGAAAGACTCCGATATTAGGATGTAGTTTACGGAGAAAGTAAACGATTTGGATTTCTTTTGACTTTACGTCACCATCAATTTTGACCATTTCCCATGGTAGTTCTGCCGAAATGATCTCCTGCCCTCAAAATACCAAACGCTCCCTCTCTAGTAGTGAACATTGGATTAAATTGGATGAACAACACTACGCTTGTTCGTGATATTCATTATGCTTATCATTTCACTGACGATGGAACCGTATATGATCAGCAGTTGGATAGGTCATTGCTTATCAATTTCGTACACATAATGATCGTCATAATGTTCCTCGTATGTGGGTTGAATTAATTTTTCTCTCGCTTTTCTAGGCTTAATTGCCGATATATCTTTGACAAATAATAATAGAAATAGACACACATTGTTCACACCTACATTGAACTAGAACTTTCATGTGTGCTGGAGTGAACCCAATAATTTATGTATTTTGTTAAAAACAAAGAATGAATAAATTCAAAGTCTTTTATAAACGGCAAGCGTACCGACACGTAGCATTTACACTTCGTTTCTTCGTCTGTTTAAAGTATCAATTCTTGTACTTCTTTAGATTAATGTATTTGCATATACGTTTCATTGCATACGAGTTCACTATAGCTCGAGCTTATCGCTTACTTTTGTCGTTGTTGTTGTTGATAAAACATATAAAATGTTCAAACTCAGCCACAGAGTAAAACAGCAACAGCAGCTTTAATGACAAATACCGGAGGAGCGAAGGAGGAATTCTTTTGAAATTCAGAAGGTTACTCTTCTTGTTCAAAAAACGTCATTTTTTAAGCATATGGCACACAAGGTAGGTCTGACCAATATGAGGTCGATTTCGGAGACCTCAGACCGAACCCTATCCAGGAACATATAAATAAGTCATTAAAGGGACAGTGCCGATTTTGACTCTGGCTTCAAATTCCAAGATTCATCCATCAAATGAAAACCACTCAATACTGGTTAACTCGTATGCTTTCCACTACACGATTGAAATTGCCAGTGCGAGAGTTCGAATCACAACCGTGGCAGAAGAATCAATCGATCGCTTTCGGTAATGGAAGGATTTTGAAGTACAACAACACAACCAGCGAAACTAGTAAAATACAACGATCTAGCCCCTTACAACCAAAGGACAGATTCAGGCCGATCGTTTTTTAATCAAATGAAGTAAAAGATTTTTTATTTGTTTGTACAAGATATTTAGATCAGAAAAATTAATGGACTCGACATACCACAAGTTCTAACAACGGCCAATATGAAAATCATCGGCGTTGTTTTTTCATAATTTAATTTTCGAATGGTTTTTTAAAAGTGTCTACGTGACGAAAGAATTACTCTCTGTTAAAATTTAAAAAAGCCATCACGTTGAATAAACGATCTGCTGCATCGTACGCGGATTTAAGGTATGAAATGAAATCGAAATTACGTTCCGTCTCTTTTATCCATTTTGTTGTTGTGTCTTGTCGACATAGAGGATTTTTTATGCAACAATTCTTTTCACTATACATAACACATGTCTAGGAATATAAAAGTTTTATTTACTTCGATCATGTATTACTGCATCACACACGCTTGCATTAATGGACACACATAATATAGGTGTATAAGCAGCAGGACATACCATCCGCTTGTTCACTTTGAATGGATTCTTTTCTGATTTCGTTGAATATTTATGAGTTTTAGGCGAACTTTATTAATGCATTTTTGTTATGGTCGGGGTTTCGTTTTATTTCTTTTCGTTATAAGACATTTTAGAATGCAGACGAGACATTGGAAGTGAGAAAGAGGTAGACTGTAATACAAAACGTTTGATATGAACACGTCTGCATCGCATAGAATTAATAATACGCATTACAATTACCAGTGGACATGTTAATTTGGCTGACCGAAAATGAAGAAGACAAATCGTAAAGCTGAACTACGTTCATGCAATTGTCTCAAATAGTTGGACTGCACTGATAGAAAATTTTAAGTTGTATACGTCGGATATGTGCAAAATGGACTTCAGGCGGTGCTTACTAGCGCGCATGTTACCAACGTGTCATACGTGGTGCTTGTAACTATTAGCATTATTCGTAGCATACGTGCCCGAATTAAGAACTGAAGTGGTATTTGTTGGGTCGTTGCGAGCGACTAAAATTGCGTTCGTTCTTCTTCAGTTTCTATCGCTGAATTTTGTAATTTTTCGTCTGTCTCTAGCTTTCTTTCGGATTTGATGTGGATTTCAGTCTGATGTAGTTTCTAAGAATTCGATTTAAATGTATGAACGAACTAAATAGTAGGTAGAGTAACGTAATTGATTCCTATCGAACGATGTTGCACATCGTTCCACATGTCATTGTGCTTAGAGCAAGTTGTAGGCGAACCATGGATGAATAAAACTGTTCATTTACGATGAACAAAGTCGGATGTTTTAATTAAAATTATTCCTTCACCATTCCTATACGATCCTATTTGGATAGTAAACGTCCACATGACTTATACAGATGTTAGTTCCAGCTGTCTTACCCCACTCATACAAACACTCTGCTTATTGGTAACGATTAACCTAAAAAATATGCCTCTCAGATTCTCACAGCTGAATATACGGGCAGCTTTAGGAGTAGAGTACTTCCGATCGCAGCACCACATTTAGGTACAAGATAACTCCTAACAAAAGCGAAAAAACAGAGCCCCGCCCGCAATTAATACAAATCAAGCTAGTGACCGTATACTCACGTACGAGCTCTGTGTCTGTATACCTGACAGGTTATAGGTCAGATGTGACCTGGTCATTATATTCACGTTCCAGATAAATTCAGGTCAGGTCAAAATTGACTGAAACAGGTTCAGGTCGAACCAGATCTGAGGTGATTCAGGTCAGGTTCAGGTAAAACGTAACCTGTTCCAACCTTCAAAAATAATTCCTGCTGGTGACAAAGAGATCCACCCAATCCTTTCAGAAGCGATGTAGTCGACTGTTATCGACAATGATGACCGCAAAAAGTAATTGACTCGGCAAATTATTTCCTTAAATACAGAAATGTATGTTGTAACAAATGAAGTAAAAGACAAAACGGAATACTTCAAACAAACGAAGTAATAGATTCTTCGAATATAATGGCAATATTTCTACTGTTTCTAAAAGTTTAACAATTTTATATAAAAAAAATTCGACAGATTTATTAAAGCTCTGAACTGAAGCACCTTGAAAACCATTCAAGAGTTACAAAATTTGACTTGAAAAAAAAAATTCACAATGAAGTGAAGATCTGTGCTAACTCAAGTGTAAGAAAATCTGACACTCAACCAATTTTGTAATGAAATAAAAAACCTCAACAACATTATGGACTCCATATACGTATTCATCGACGATCTTTATTGAAAGCAAAAAATTTTTTGCCTCTCGTTTTTTTCATTATTAAAAATTTTGTCGAAGAACAAAATCAATCTACTTTAATCAGCAGGACACCTCGTCTAGATGTGATACGTTCCGTATTAACATTACGGCCGGCGTGGCAAATATACATGCCTTTTGAGATAACTTCGGTGATTTTTTATTTAAAGCGTCAAATTAAGTGAAAAGATAAAAAAGACTGACACAAACAAAAAGGTTGAAAGAAGAAGACAAACAGAAGAACAAAAAAAAATAATTTGCGTTTGTTGTAGACATCCTGCAAAAATGTAAAGTGGATCATAATGTATGAATGTTTATTGCATTGTTAGCATAAGGTGTCAGACACTAATAAGATGTAATAAAATCTATATTTATTCTTTAAGCCTTAAAAGTATTTAACATTATATTTGTTTGGTGTCATTATAATGTCTTAATTCGCTTACATTACGAAATTTATTGACAAATATTGGCATTAAAGCGATGAAGAGATTCTTGTTTAACGAAAGAAGGAGAACAAAAAATTCATACCGGCGCGAAGGAGAACAGAAATTTGTTTACTTGGAACGTGATGAGATTATAATGCGCTATCGTAAATATTATTATCGAATGCCATTAAGATTCAAGGATTTTTCAACGGCACCACAATCATTTTTTGTATCACAGCTTCATTTTGGTTGCGTTCCATTAAAACAAAATGTGAAATCATCAAATTTTATCGTCACATTTTTAGTACACTTTTATTGGTCAATGAGTCACTGGACTTTTACAAAATTTACTTTGAACGAATTTGTTTTAATGAAATTTATTTCGTTATAAAGATCTAGAATCTAGATCTATCTACATCCATCACAGACTCGGCTAGTAGTCTGTTATCGTCGACGACGGAATAATGAGGTACAATCGGTTACCGTCTACTTTTAACCGACTATGTGCACAGATCGAGATGTAGGAGCAAGAGTGTCGACGCATGGTTCGTTCGAGGGGGGAAAAGTACTTCCAAAAACAATGTGACTTTACTGTCTGACTTTGTATAAAGTTGAGAGTAATTACTTTGAATTCCAGTGAGTTTAGATGGTGACTTTTAGATCCTTGTGACCTGACTTTTGAATAATAGTTTCCCCCTCGGTATCGTCACCTACTAATCGCGTCCTTTCTAACCAGAGATGAGCTGGCGTGTGCATATGTCAAAGAAACTTAGTAAATGTGAACAAGAGAAGTAATAGATTTTGTATCAAACACCAAATGATACTTTAAACAAAACAACAACAACAAATCTGATGATTTGATCGTTTTATGCCAATACGCTTGTCGGTTTTGAAGAAGAAGATAACACATAGAACACATGACAATCGGTTGGTAGTCGGTTGAGTAAATCAGTAGAGTATAGCATTGATAGCTCAATGGTCTCCCTCTCACATCTAGGGTTATTCAACAGTTTAGGATCAGGGTTAGGATAATTGATAGATACGAACCTTGGCCTTCCAATGGGCCTGTTGTGCGTGCTCATTAATTCTAATGAAATCCACTTAAGTATATGTCAGCTTGAACTACCTAGTGATTAGGAAAAGCCTGGCAGAACTGTTCACACCGAGCTCAGGGATCCCGCCCGGAATCCTTGGCGTCCTCTATCGATTAAACTAAGTGGCACTAGTTCAATAGTTTATTGATTCTTCGTCATCAGTGGTTGAATTTTAGTTCGCCTTCGGCTTTGGATGTTACTCTCACACTCGCCAAAACAATAATTTGTAAGCAGGTACGAAATATGCTATTAGCAGCTGAATGAAGTAATTAGACAACAATAAGTAGAAATATGAAACGGTTCCCGAAATTTTGCTCAACATCATAACCCAAAGCAATTCATTTTTTGGACTTTTCGCAAATTAGTACCTCAAAAAGCGGGTAGTCCAACATCATTATTAAACCAGTACCATCGACATGGACTCTGCCGCTCTACTTACATTTTTTTTTTGGATAAATTCGTAGGCTCATTTGCATATAGCTATGTAATTATGCAACCAGCCACCCTTCAATCAAAAATGCATCTCATTTAATTTGTTCGATGCAGAATATCGAAAAACAGACGTTCGCATGTGCATTCTAATAGTTTCATGCAGAACAGAATGAAGAAGAAAAAAAGTTCATTTTCTCTTGAGGCTATCACTTCAATCTTTCAACTGGTGCTCTATTAGTTATTCAGATCAAGTATAGCTTGCGATATGTAACGTTCTTCTGTATTTTCATTTGAGATACTTTATAGAAAACTGAACCATCTTTTTGTTTCTTGGCGATTTTTGTTTTTTTCTTCATTCGTGTGTCTACTTCGCATTATTATTTTGTTCATATTGTGGCTATAGGCATCGTCCATCAATCGAAAACCAATCGTGTCTATGCACATTATAATATTACATCTTTTTGCCCTTTCAGTTTTTTTGAAATCTGATTCAGAGTCTGTTTCTATAAAAATGGACGACGACGGAACAAACGAAAAACGTTTAAAAAAATGCACACACATGAGCAGACTTGCGAACAAATCACTAACAAGAGCAAATTTGTATAAAGTTTTATCGTGCCAATTTGAAATTTGTTATGCCATGCCATACGAGGAACTGTGATTCTTTTCTATAAAAATAAAAGGTTGGATGGAAGCATTGACGATGTGAATTTCTTTTATGAATTTAAATGTAGCTGGTGTAATATCGGAATTCGGAATTCTTCTCTCATTCAGATACGCATGTGATGTTCTAACAATAAAATTGTTTCATTTCGGATGCAAAGAAATGCAACGGTTACCTGCTCCATACAATTATTTTTAAAGAAAACCAACAAAATCAACAGGACCTTTTGTTATGTTATGAATCTAGTTCGGTTAGGACATGTGGAATGCCCCCAAACCCGCACTGGAGTACAGAAAGACGGATTTTTCTGCACACAAGCCTACAGTGGGCTTGTTGTGCTTACCTCTGATAATCTCAAATCTACCACAAATGTAGATACTGTTCATACTATATGTCTGTTCCATCTGTCACTGAGCAACGAGAAATCGACGAGGTTTCTAGATTCTTGAACGGAGCTCTTTGTTGCAACAGGGCCCTATTAGGATCGAGAAGTGTCAGATGGTTATTTCTGGCTAGAAAAAACTGCAACTACAAGGAGTACCGCAGGTTTTGAACCCGGAATTTATGGAATGTGTGTGTCTATCGCTCTACCGAGAGTTATCTGGACCTTAACCTGAGCCTAAGTGAAATCACATTGATGACCACTTCAATTAAAGTTCCTTTTATCTCAGCGTTTACGTTTCCTTTAGTATCACTAGGCTGTCATTTTCAATCAATTCAATCATGCTTTAAGAACACTTACATGTTTCTTGTGGGACGGGAGGGATCATATTTTGTAAAATATTAGGCTAATGCGTTGTTTCAATTCTACATGACTTGGGCTTAGAATTAAAACTCACGGTGACATAAATAACCAGTGTCACCGACTCGACAATAATCTTAAGACTGAATCGAGACAGTCACCTGTTATCTGGCAATAACGAGCTCCAGTGAAAGATACGGTAAAATGAGACAAAAGTATCAAACAAATCAAATCAAATGCATAGATTCACCGAAGCTATCAATAATTTGTCAGGATGAGATAACATTGGAACTCAAAAATTTCCTGTAGCTCCAACCTTCACAGCAAAAGCCCAACTCATCGATGGTTTCGATCAATTTATTACGTCTAGCGAATTGCTAATCGTTTCCATATACTATAATTTTGGCATGCGTGCAAAGCGGAAATGAAGCGGATTCGTAAAATGTATATATGCAACAAAATGAAAAATGCAAACAACAATTATCGAATCTTATTCGAGTAAATTATATGGTATACCCTATGGGGGTCAAATACATGCAGAATATACCAGTCTATATGTAAATAAATTAAACTGTCGAAATGTATGAGCAACGAAATATTTATATTATTTGTTATTAATATTCATAAATATTGTGGCAGTTATGTGGGAGCCCACAAGAGAGAAAAGAAAAGGTTTTTTTTTCAGCACCGTACGCAGTACTGGAGGCTATTGGGTTTGATAGGCCGTTGCCTAAGACACTTGCATAATTCGAAGAAGATGGTGAAAAGATAATCTCGAAATTGTGGGTTCAAGTGGTTCAGGTTCAAAGATGTAAATAAATATTTTGGCATCACCTTTATTGTGGAATGTGGCTAAGGTTCCTGTCTGAGGCAGGGCCTCATAAATATTTTTATGATTTTTTTACAATAACTTTTGTTTATGTAGATCATATACGTCAAATGATAGGCATTAATGATATCAATTCAGGAACAGAAAGTTAATCGAAATGAGTCAGTATACCGTATTCAGACTGATTGCCTAAGCACTTCTGAGTTCTAACAGGTTTTTTTTATGTATTTTTGTGATTTACGGATTCAGATGGTAGTTGCTTCGGGCTGAATTCCTTAGCGCCTAGGAAATTCTTTCGTTTTTTGGTCATGAAATTGAGTTTTAACAACCTGTCACAGACGGCAAAGCATATCAGCAGTATTTTTATCGGATCTATTACTTTCTTTGATCAAAACATTGATTTCAAATCTAGTACTTCAATTCTTCGTGCACACATTTGAGATAGATAAAACCCAGTTTGACGAAGCTTACCATTTATCTCTTGAAGTTTTTGTCGATAACAAATGTACAGCCGTCCGTCGTAGATTGATTCAGGTGATGAAATTGGAGTTCTGAAAAACTTGACGCACATCAATATTCTAAACAAGAAATTGTTCTACGGTATATGCTTCTAAAAGTTTGGGCTGCTTCGGAAAGCCAAGTATGTTGTCATAATATGGAAGCTTGCAACGTATGACGGAAAGACACCAAGAACTTATAAAAAATCGGTGCATTTTAGAGGATCATTCCGCCGAACCACTCTTTGCTTAAAATGACGTCTTACGTCGATAAAAAATAGCTTTAAAAAACCCTAATCATCCATTTCTATAGCGTATGCTCTCTGTCAAGATTTCAATGAACTTAGGGAGCACTAATTTAGATAATCCGTACGGGGCTAACATCGCAACGTCTGATGCGTTCTCTTCTGTATTCTTTTTGTTACTCGTTGCACACATTTCCAGTAAATTACAATGAAAATTGTTCCTATGATTTAAAGTAATTTTTGCAGAAAGTAATTTTGAAAATCTTAATAATCGCTGGAGAAAATGTGTGTGAGCGGTTGTTGGGTTTAACAA
>JANTFA010157783.1:0-10598 GCA_026413405.1 Phytosciara flavipes
TGCTTGCTCTTTCTCAGCAGAATGAATATGAAGAGAATAACAGACTTCCTAACGGGTCAGTGCTAGCTAAACCTTAATTTGTTAGGTTTTGAGGACATACCGAGCTTAGATAGATTCCGTGAAACCCCAGAAAACTTCCTCCGTGACTGTCCAGCGAAACGTGTAATGAAACGAAAACATTTCCTGAGCAGCTCTACATTGTAAAGCTTCCAATTGTGATGGCTGAACAAATATGAATCTGAGAGCGAGACCAGTTTCTGAGTTTAAGAGAATTTTTCTAGCTTTTGTCGAATTCATTTATTCGATTTTATCAAAGTAGAAATAATCGACGGCGGTGGCGGAAGAAAATGTTTTGGCGTCGACGTTAAGTCGACGGCTAACATGATTGTTAATAGCCTACCTCCTATTGGACGATCATTCTTGCCAATTTAAAATCGCTTGTTACAGAGTCTGTAATACAGACCCAAAACTACTTATTCGACCAAATTTATTGCACAATTTATGCCATACATTTTTCCATAATGAGAATCCACTAAAATCTACGCTTTGTATCGCCCCAACAAAATGAATAGTTTCTGCTTCCAATATGAATGGCCAGATGTATCAGCTTCTTTGATTCGTCGTTCGCGGGCATTTTGCTTAAATCGAATCCATTCGTCCCGCTTTGTCAGATCATTGGGACCCCAATCCATCGGCTTTGTGGCATCTTTGAATGCAGCCCAAACTGATGTTTTGGAGCGACACATTATTTCGTAGACAGCCCATATGGGAAACTTGGAGAACAAATATTATTTAGAAAAGTTGTCCCGAAAAAAATTCTAATAATAATTCGACATACTTGTAGTACACCCAAGGCAAATATTGTCCATCCAATTGCTGGAAAGATCAAACAGTCAAAACAATAATTGGATTATGGAAATTGGTTCAATGCATTTTGAAGTGAATATCCGAAGTTTCATTTAAACTAGTCAATTGACTTCACAGTGCTGAGCAAAACCTTACCCATGTATTGTTGTGGATAATTTAGTTTGCTATAAGTTAATGGTGTGATAGATATGACCGAATAAACAAAGATGACAATCATCGCAACAGGACCAACTACACTCCAACAAATACGCCAGTACCATGAAATTGGTTTACCAGACATAAACTCAATGTCCAAACAAAAATTTTCTAGGCCTAAAGTGAAAGGCAAAGACATTAATTTTATTCAGCAGTTCATCGTCCTTGAAACTTTCATACCATACACCCAGAATATAGCAATGACTTCCGCAATTGCCAGAGGGAAAATAATCAATGTACCACCGAAATAGTCCACCAGATTTAGCATCCATTGACCACCCTAAAGGATATTTAACTCAACTTTTTCGTTTTGTTCCATTAACTGGATTCATTTTCAACTTACTGGACATACGTAAATGAGACCCAATAGAAAAAAGGCAACACACGTTACGAATGCCACGATAGAGAAGTTCCATTGGAATTGATCACAAATGACTGTGACGACGGCACTCTGAAGAGCGATTAAACATCCGATTCCTAATACGAATAACATAAAGAAAAACAGCACCGAGAATCCCTGGAAGACAATGGAATGGAAATTTCGATAATTTTGTTTTTCCTTGTTTCGAAAGTTTTCGTTTCATTTACTTGCGGGAATATATCAAATTTTGATATGGCATCAGGATAGCTAAGTGTACAGAACAAAACACACAATTCTCAGTAAGCTCCTTCGTTTCTTTGTTAAATATGCTTTGGCTAACCTTATGAATGCCAGCCCGGTTCCGCTTTTAACCACATCTCCAATGTCCTCAATGCCTAAGTTATGTGCTAGATTTCCAAGTATTGCAAATATTGTGAAACCGCCAATCAAACTGGTAAGAGTATCTATCGACGTAACGATCATGGCATCTCTAAATTTAAAAATAAAACTCTTTCAAAATGGTAAATAAGACACCTAATATGTTCTTGATCTTTCATAGGCGACTGGGATAACTCCAGTAAACAGGGCCAGATTAACTATTTAATTGCTCGTGACATTTGAGAAGTCTTGAAGTGATATAGCGAGTGGAGCGAGCCAAAAAAATGTAGCGATTTTCTACTTTAAAAACATTCTATTTCTGACTTGTCAGCCTTATAATCAGGCCCTGCTGATAATCCATCCTGCTGATTCTGCTACTTCGCTTGCTGCAATTTTTTTCCTTATAAATCTATACATCACTGGTACGAACACATTGTGTTCGAGCCAATAATAATTCCTTGTTTGCGTCGATAACACATGACACAGCTGTCCTGGTGCCTGCCCAGAAACTTACCTGTATATGTTGTGGTCAAACGGATTATATGATGCGTACATAACAATGGGACCGAAACTAACGCCTAGTGAAAAGAATAATTGAACGACTGCCTCCTTCCATACCTAAGAATGTAACACGATATATAAGTTCACTGTCGTCTTTTATTCTTGTTCTCCAAGCTTTTCTCACCATTGGATTAAGTAGATGCTCCCACTTAAACAATCAATAAAACAATCAAAATCAACATTACATCATCATCATTACCAACGATCTAATCGTTGACTGGTCTACATACTTGTGGTTTAATGAAGTAAATAATGCCTTTGGCTGCTCCTTGCAGAGTGCATGCGTGGCCCAGGAGAATGAACATTATGACGTAAGGGAACAGTGCCAGAAAATATGACGCTTTACCAGAACTCTTAACGCCTTTAACTATGATTAAGTAGACCACTGTCCAAGCAGCGAGCATGCATAATGATAATTTCCAATCGGGATTACCTTTTAAAATTATCAACCGTAAGATTTAGTTTATTCCTACGAATTAATAGCGTTTCACCTATTCCATCGGAAATATCAGTTTTCTCCTTCAAAACGTAATCCCTAAAATGTTATACATTTTAATTAGAATTTCAATTTCTGTTTCCTGCAACAATTAGTACAAAAAGTATTTTTGCGAACTGCTAGCTACACCAGTCCTATTCGAGACACTATTCGAGTCTTGAACGGAATCAATGCATTCCGTTCCCCATGATTCTATGCATCTGGACCATGGAAGTTCACTAGCAAATGATGCTATGAAGTAGTAAATAGTCAATGCAATTAAAGCACTGTAGTATGTGCAAACGCATATCGTTGCAATAATTTGTCCGACTCCAACACCTAAATGTGTCTTTTGTTAAAGATTTAAATTTAAGTTTTTCGATTTGAATTACGCACCCCGGAACAATGGGCAAACATTGTACATTTTCACCGAGCTTCGACTACAAAACTGACCGATTGCCATTTCGAAGTAGTACATTGGTCTACCTGAAAGTGGAATTGAGACGCTCATTCTATGCCAATGCTGTTTCAAATTAATTTTATTCTAATTTGCTCCGTGTGAGTGCATATCAGTGCTTACCAATTACTATCAATATCAGTACATATGGAATTAGAAATGCACCTCCGCCATTTTCGTACCTGAAATTTCGAGAATATTTCGTTAACTTTAATGCGTTGTAGAAGAGAGACTGAATAACAGAATACTTGCGCAATAAATGGGAACCGCCATATGTTTCCTAATTTTAATAGTAAAATCATGTGAGTTCATTCCTGTAGTTTTTCTTGGGTTTTTAAGTATATGGAATGAATCACTCCTTCGGCACTTACCTAAACCAACACTGTTCGCTATGCAAACCATTAGAAACTGCCACTTATTGGACCAGACTGCACGTTTCTCGGGTTCATTATTTGATGCCTTTGAAATTCAGAATTTTGATCATTAATTTTAATATGAACGATGGTTATGGTATCAAATGGATATCAAATTGGGAACTATTGATAAAATTCGACTAACATTTCAGAAACAAAGAGAACATATCGCAACAACAAAATGTTTAAATCTGTTACTTCATTGGTTTCAAGTATCGCATAGTGCTTGCGTAATTCTTTCACTTCAATATATTTATCATAATTACTGCTATATATACGACAAGAACCGTAGCGAGCGTTTATTGCATCAATAACTCTTGTATTCGTTATTGATAGCATATGAGTAGCCGTTTTTTATACGGTAAAGTATGAGCAGTCCTCATTGAGGACATCAAAGTGACATAATATAATCTGTATATACTTTACTAGTGAAGTGAAACTAAATGTTCCGAAAGAAAATTTAAGCGGAAAGAGTAGATCTGTTTGCGTATGTAAACCATGACTTTTGAACAACTCTTAAATCCACTGGAAGATTATCTTTTATTGTGAAGCAATTCATCGGCATCAGTAGCACGCATTGTGTAATTTTTAGGCATGTTTGATAGATCGTTCAATCGATAAAATATCGATTTTATTTAGTGATAATCAATTAGCGATATTTTCAAACAATCAACATCAAACGAATGTCTCTGCTGACAGTTTACAAGAAGATGAGTGCGGTGGTCAAATAAGACAAGAAAATCGAAAATATTCAGTAGTCTTTGGCATTGTGGATCTACTTTTCACTATTCAAAAATCATGTTAACTATGCCTTGTAGCTCATGTCAGTCTTCGGATTGTTTACAAAATGAACAGGTTTTTCTTCAACAAAGCCAAAGCTGAACTAAATGCGAAAATTTTTGTTCTGAAAAGAGTGTGAACAATCTTAATAGCAAACAAGTGCAACGATCACATGACGTGAAAAATATAACGAAACAGACATTTGAGTCAAGGATGAAGGTGGGGAGCTCGTTATTATAAAAAGTTTGAAAGTTTTTCCGATGGGTGACGCACTTTCTTGGACTGAATCGCATGGGACTAAATGGCACTTGTCGCCTTCTGGGGATGCCCAGCATACATTTCTTTCATATTCGTCATACTTCATATGCTTTTGTTACGTTGAGTTTGCACACATTTCGGACTCCGTGGAAACGCTGTATTCGGCCATAGATGTACCATCGATAGTATCAATTTGATACACTTCCGACAATTACACATCTACGGCCTGATCAAACAAATTGCACTTGGTTTCATTAATTTTTTTCGTACTATGCTAGACTATAAAACTGAGCGTTGCTTTTGCACTGAAATGCTATTAAAATGAATTAATATTTCAGTCGAAACAGCTGAAAAATTTGTGCCGATAGTAGAACACCCGATTAGATCTTATTTTCACGATTTGGGGCGCTTCAACGCCTGGTCTTGTGATGTTTTGCATCCCATTTCCACATACGATTAGTAAATATTCCTCCAGATCATCAACTCAATAAAAATAAACAAAAACACTAAATTAACACCCACTAACCTCATTTGTCATTTCCATAATGGAAAAGTGCAAAATGATTCGCTTAAGCGCCCTTTCGGTACAAGTTCAATACGACAATGAATATCAGAAACGGTAATTCTTTGCTTCTACTGTTGAAAATTGCACACTAGACAGGTTGATGAAATATTGTAAAATAATTTGTACAACAAAGATCTTCATTGTAGTCGTAAAATTCACATTCACCATTCAATGTACACAGTCATTACCATTTGAATATACCTTTATAAGATGTATATATGACTACATAATGATACTGAACTTTTCGTTGAACGAATAAGAAACGCATGGATAAATTCTGACTCGCACGACATGATGGTAGCTTTCTTCAACTTCTACAATCGATGCATTTTTGGTTTATTCTCAAGTTTGTCCTTCTCGGTTTCGATTAGTTGATACTTCGGCAGTGTAGCAGTTACAAGTTCGAGCACCTACGGGTGGTTTTTCGTGAGGGGAAGCTATATCCGTTTCCAGAGTTAAATGAAGATTACATTAATGTGAGCGAGGAAACACAATGTCTCACAGTTTTTCAGAATAGTGTCTTGCTATTTCATCCCTCTGGGCCCACTGGGGTCATATCCATGCATTTAGCTTGAAATATTTGAAATCACAATCGCATCTCGAAACATAACTTGAAGGTCGATAGGCTAAGTGCAAACTTCAACAAGCTGTCACGGTGTGAAAAACTCTTCCGCACCCAAATGATTCTTCACTCATTCCGAGCGCTCAGTTTCCGAAAGTAACGAAATTATTAATTCGACTACCAATTTCGCATACAGATCGTACAAGTCTTCACCAATTTAAATGAAGATTTCGATGAATTAATAAATTGTAAGTAGACAATTGTTTTGTATAATTTTTTTCAGTATTTTTCGTTATTTTCTCGTCTGTTGAAGTGATGATAAAATTTGAGACTATCTAGTGCTGCAATAATGCGACCTAGTCGGTCATTTTCGGCACACTATCGACTTTACGACAATTCATTTACGCACTACTCTTTAAAAAAAAACTGTTCAGCACATAATTATTACAATGTGTAACATTTACTTTTGGAGTTTTATTTCAAATGTATTTGTTTCACAGTCCACTTTGTTCCACACACTTTCTGATACACACGAGAATGTATGAGAGAATGAGTGGAACAAAGTGGACTTAAAAAGAATACATTTAGAATACGACTCCAAAAGTAAATGTTACTCCATGTAGAGAAGTATACGATAGTAACCCTGTTTCAGATGTTTAAATTAACCGAGATGAAAAATTAAAGGAAGTTTATTCAGTCTACCCAATATTTATTTATTGTGTTTCTAACTAACGTACCTTGAGCGTACACATATTCTGTAAGTGTAATTTCCATATTAACCGTTTACAAAAGATAAACAAAATTAAGATAAAATGGGGCATAGGCATTTTGACAAATTATTGTTTCATTGACTTGACACAATATTTAAAGCAATAAGTTGATCGATCTTTCAGACCCGTACGCAGAACGAGAGTGTTATGCTTTCAATCTTACCTTTGTAACACATCGAGTAAGGGCTCACAGCCGGTCACACTACACATTGCTTATTAGCATTTGTATGCAAAAAAGACACTTTCATATTTTTTAGTGATAAGCGGTCAATGATGATCGTCCGGGGACTGCAATGAAGTTGGGAGACCTCGGCCCATCATTTGCATGATTGCAACGTGGAATTGCATTCGTTAAATCTTTCGTTCACTGCATTATTTGTATGGTGTTTCAAACGTACTTGAAGATGATCTTGATCTGTAAGCTAGCGAATGGAGGTATTTCGCACAATATACAACGAATTGACACACACTGTGCCAATAGCCAAAGTATTATAAAGTGACTATTGGCACCATGTGCCAAAAGCTTTTTCGTTAAATCTAACTCTTTCGTATATATTTTGGTTCATCTAGGTTACTCTTTTGCTTTGCTGCTCTCATTTCGTATGCTATTTCAAATGGCGAAATGAGAAAAACGAGAATAACTACGACAACGCAGATAATACGAAATCGTCAATTCTCAAAAGTGATTGAGATGTGGGTTTGTGTGCTCAAAATCCCCATTTTGTTAGTAACGCTAAAGTCTGGCTTACCATACCATATAAGTTAAAGGAGAGCTTTATTAATTCATGCAATATCACACAAATAACAGCTGTTATGGCACATAATAAACATACATGTAGCACCCAATATTGACAGAAGCGTACGCGAATAAGATTTACCCACAAATCTGTCGTACGCGCAGATAAATCTGCTACAGTGAAATATTGAAACTTTACTTTAAAGAGAAACTGAAACAAAGCGTAGCTGAACTCTTAAGCAAAACAGCAACGAAAAAAGTACGAAAAAGAGTCAAATTGAATTTTACTTACTTTCGGTGCTAGATAGAGCATTGCTACAGTAGATAAAATGTTTAACTTCGATTGCATATAATGGAAAGATAAGAAATCGGTTTTATTTCTCACACATTTGTTGCACATATTTTAACTTATACATTATGAAACGCATCGTATTCCTCCTCTTCTTTTCGAACACTGGACACTGGTCGCTTTGACATCCATTCCTTGATCCTTGGTATATTGTTGATATTTAGAACCAATTCTTGAAGATACGAAAAGTTTGCGATCAAGTTGGTTTGTGTCAATTCCGAAAAGAATTCGATATGATTGACTAGGCGAACATCAGCGAACGTAACGCTTTCACCGACCAGGTATTGTCCACTTTTTCGTTCAAGAATCTGGTTGAATTTCGAAAAGTATTTTGGAGTGACTACGTTCATATAGTTTTCGAATTGAATTTTCTTCGTATCATTTTGCAATTTGGAATTAAAACACGACCAGTATGCTAAAATGAAAAATTGACTGTGGCAGAGTACCGTACAGTAGACAATTTCACTAAGATTACCCAATTCATGGTCGACTATGGCATCACAAAGTTCATCGATTTGTGCCGATTCAATTTCATCGTACCCGTGAAAATCAAACTTTTTCGCCAAAAATCGTCCGATCGTTGAAGACTGACTCAACACCAACCCATTATCGAGCGTCAATGTTGGTAGTTGACCGAATGGCAATGCTTATAATTTATAATCGATGGTGTCGATTCAAATAAATTTTATTCGTTTGAAATTAACTCACTTGGTTTCAGTTGAACAAAGTCTGTATGACTCACTCGATTATCAACATAAGGAACATCTGCAAGTGCGAAAAGAATACGTATGGACTCGGCTCTGCCTCTCATATCAAAGTATGTCAATTGATAAGGCATTTGTTTTCAAATTTTATAAATTTTGCACACAAAGGAGAAAATAAGTGTAAAACGTTGTGAAGTTCCGATTGATGTGTACCATCAATAAATTGGGCATTATATTATCTATGCGGAGATAACTTAGCTCTATTTGTGTTTGTGGTGCTGTACATTACGGTATCGGGAATAACATATGGCAAACTGACGACTAGATTCAGGGACGGGAATTGTACATGTCAGTTTTTTTATGTGATGAATTTGTATGAGAATGAAAGGTAAATTCGTGATATTTCTGTTATTGAAGACGTTCTTTCCTATTTTTTTTGTACCAAAAGTCTTAGAATAATGTCCAGAATCTAATGGCATTAAAAGATTGGATAAACATTTTTTTTTCATTTTATTATTCTGCTAATGCTATTCGATTCTGGAAATTATTCTGAGACTTTTGGCCCAAATTCATCAAACAAAAAACACTGACAACTGCGAACAAAGGACAGAAAAGCTCGATTTCATGCAGCGCTATAATTGTCTCAATTGTCAAGCCGAAGTTTTCCGAAAAATTCCAGTTTAGGCACAAGTTACCAACACGATTTTGTGCACTGTTGCAATTTTACAAATTAATCGAATCATAATGAATTTTAGGCGCACTACTGTTGATACAATTCATTCCGTGTGCGTCTTGAAATTCAATGCGTCCGAGAGATGAATGCAACCGGCTGCCTGATTTTTCTCTGAGGTGACTCAGTTTGAAGGTCCTCTCCCCCTTCAAGGGTGGACTCAGAGTTTGCTTTACTATCTGACTAAACAAATCAGCTTTGAATAAAATATAGAAATTATTTCTGTGCAATTTGGAGTCGAGCAACGAAATTATTTTTCAATTAATGATCAACAAAGAAAATTGCTTCAAAGACTTTGTGAAATTTTTTATTTTGCACTGAGACTACAATTTTGATTTATGGATAATTCGACGTAAAATTGTTCAGTTGTTGTCCTCCGACAGCGATTGTAAAATAGCAATGTATGAACCTGCTGCATTTAAAATCTGCATGCAATTTTTTCAATTACCTTCTCGTCAAACAATATAATTTTGCTTACAAACCGCATTGAATGTTTCCAAGCTGGCAACATAAAATCCCGATGACATTACAACACTCTTTTGTGACCTCATTATGAAGAATGCAATTAATTTCCTTATCGGTGGCGTCGCTGTGTACCAATTGCTATCATACATAGCTTCGGACACTGCAAAGCTCTGGTAAAATCTCAATGAGTTATGTGAATTAAGGTAACCCTCCAGAATTTATTTAGCTAATTAAACAAAAGTAATTACTTCTGCCGTAAGCTGTGATCCTGCAAAAAGAGTTAATTGAACGCATAACAATTAGCGCAATTATTCGACGCAAAAACCTGCATGGCAGTAGGTGAATAGTTGAAAACAAATTGCCGATAAGAATAAAATAAAAGTGGCCATTATAATCAGCTGCTGATTAGGCTGTTGATAAAATGAATTTGTCAATCAATCGAATGTTTAGCAATTGAATATGGAAGTGAAGAGTCTATCTAAAGAAAACGCTCGTAACGGCTGCTAGGAATTTCGCGCCTGCGTCATTTACAACAATATTTTAGATTTTCGTACAAGGAGAATTTCCTATTGTGAATTTACTATCGCCGGCGCTAAGTTCCTCGTTACCCACGTGTAACTCACCAATGTTAACTGAAATGCAATAACACACAATTGAGCGGATGTAACTAAGAACTGGGCGAACAGAATCGTCGAATACATATCTTCAAACTCTTCACAAATATTTAATATTTGTTGATGGTACTTAATCAGGTCGAAGAATTCTGCTTTAGCGCACTGGTGACTGCAGCGTGCCTTATTCTTTGCTCTCAGTTGATCGAATTGGATATGTCTAGCCTTCGTCTGGATGATTTTGAAATGTGAACTGATGTTCATTGAGCTACCGTAAAACAAACAGTCCACACCAACCGAACCAAATACGGCCAAACACGTGCATTGAACAAACCATAGGTATGTTAGTTCGTAGTGAGGC
>JANTFA010157805.1:0-10595 GCA_026413405.1 Phytosciara flavipes
AACGCTCTGAACTGCCGCCAAAATGATCCGGATTCGATTCCCGGTGCTGTCACATTGAGAACTTTTTCCAAAGAATTAACACAAAGTATAACCTCCCTAAGTCCACTCACGATTCTTAAAATTGGTAGGTCGCTGTTAAGTGACGAAAATGTAGCAGTAAAAATGGTTTACTTTACTAGTGACGTAAAGTGGCCATTCCTCAGTGGTGAAAACTGTTTCCCTCGCTCCTAAAGTAAAGCGTCATACTTCACACGTGAAGTAATTTGATATTTCGTATCCAGATGAGTAAAAGTATCAGAGGGTTTCAGCCTCACTTCACTGGCATAATATAATATAGTATGTGACGTTGCAATCATATGACTTTCTTGCATACAAAAAAACGCATATCAACGGTGACTTAACATTTTATAACTGAATACAGATAATAGCCAACTTTGATTACCTTAGCCCTCTATTTGACTTATCAGACCCACATCTTCGATGCTTGACAGTGCGTTGCTTAGACATACCATTGTAAAATTAGAATTAAGCATGTCAAGATGCAAATGATTCATGAACCGATGCACAATGGGTCCAATGCAGGCCTCCGTGCGAAATCCTCGACAGTAGGGGATAGCTATTTTAATATAAAAAAAAACATCAACCATACGATTTGTTAAAATGAAATTCTCGAGGAACACTGTCCGATTTCAATCCATCTGATTTTGTAAACAAACTTCATGAGGTTGCTAGAAAGCTGTCTTGAATCTATAGGATTATTTTCTGTGACGTTTCGTTTTGTTGGCGCACTGACAAAAGAGGAATGTGAAAGAAACCATTGTCGTTGGAATTACATGATGTGACGCTGACAATTTTGTGGACGTTGTTGAGCTTATTTTTGTTAAATTTCTATTGTCAAAAATATTGGTTGAGCATATGACAGAACGAAATGTACCCGTTATTCACGGCAGAGAAATTCAACTTCATGTTACGGATGAAAGCTTCCAGTTTTCTATTCTTGCAACTGGCATTATGGAAAAATTAGTAAGATTAGCAAAAAACGGTTCAAAACTAGTGGCAAGTGAAGGAAAAATGAAAACTCCAACGTAATCGTGTAGAAACTATTTCCGAACTCAACCTGAACTTAGAGTATATTTCTAGCATTCTAGTAATCTATCTGTTTGGATTGCGCTCTGTGCAATTTGAATGGGGATTTGTACGTGCAAAACGTTTTGTTATTCACTTCTCAGCCATATTAACTGATCCGGCTAGGCCAGGCTTTTTGGAATAAAACCCCTAGGATACATATTTTTTGCAACCCCGACAAAATGTAGCCTCTTTCATTTCTACGATTCAAAAAATGTAATTTCCATACCATCAGACTTTTTGGTTTTTTGATTTTGTATTTCGTAAGCGGGCTCGCTGATATTTGCAGATGCTAAATTTAGTACATCAAATGTGTAAAGTGTTAATTCTCAGCTGAATGCAGAAGAAGACATCATACATATCTCTGAAGGTTGTCCCGAAACGGTTGGTACACTGTACTGTAGTAAGAGCCTTTTTTAATCGTAGAAGAGCCTTATTTCAACGTAGAAAAAGGAAAATGAAATCTGAACGAAAATCATTGATGAGTGAAGTGGAAAAACAGAATGAAATTTTATTCGAATTTTTATGTGAATTTTTGTGCCTCCGCTGCTATGTATTTGGATCTTCGTATAGCCCCTCGGATTCATGCCATCTTTTTTATTTACTTTTTTTATATATAATAAACAAGTCTCCGGAATTTCCTCTTAATAACAAAATGCCGACAGATTCCGCACAAGAAAAGAAGAAAAAGTAATGGAATATGACATCCATAATCGAACTATGAAACGAAAGTCATAAATAAGAATTTTATTTTCAAGGGACCATTATTGACAGCATTCTTTATACACCTTATTACACCCCATTCACTGGCCCGTTCCATGAAGCTGGGAAAAATATAATTCTTCGTTGCTTTAAACACCATGCTTAGTTTGTTTCAATTTAAAAGCAAATCCAAGGAAAAAGCTTGTGTAAAATAGTCTTATGAAATAACGAAGTAGAGCTTGCTGTTTTGCATTATTAAATTGGGTATTTTATGAACACATATTGTGAATCTAATATAGTTATACGGCGTATACCTGCTGCTGTGGAATGCAATCGCTAAAATCTAATATTACGATGCTAAATAAGATGAGAACGAATGGCTCAGCATGTTTCGAAATGATGAACTGGACCACCAATTGGGCATAGAATTTCTTTCTGGTTATGCGTAAATAATGTGTAAAAGGGTTGACGTGCTAAATGAAATTTGCTAATATAATTAAATCGCATCACGTAGAGGTTCCGGTGTTACTTTCTCATCATTAAAAATCTAGATATCCAACACACTCAAATCGCAAATCCCGTAACATCAACCAACTATATGCAGTCTGACCAAGGGTCTGGCATATGAGACAAAACTTTGTGATCTAGAATGGAAGACAGCTTTCTCTGTCGATGTATCTGCTTTTCTTACGATCCATTGCTCCTCCTTGCCAACTCTTTCTTAAGTCTTTTCCATTTAGAAATGTTGTGATGACCTTCGTCGACATATCTGGTGGTCCTTAGATTTAGGGCAAGGTCACCATGATTCATGATTACTTTGGTCCTACGTCCATCTGTCCTCCCTGTAGTGTATCCCGCTCAACTCCACGTTAAAGATGCTATTCTTTCCATGCCATCAGCGATTTTTGTTTGCTGTCGAATCCATTGATTCGTCTTTCTATCTCTGAGCATATTTCTTTCCATGACTCTGAATTTATTTTCAGATTCTTTTGTTTACTTTAACGTTCATAAGCGACGACCACTTCGTTCAGTGTTGCCAGCATATTTGAATCATTGATAACTCGATAGTTGTGCATTTTATGAAGTCTACGTGTTCTATCCCCATTTAGGTGTGTGTATATCAATGTTTTAAATATGCTGGCAACACTGCTTTATACGTTAGCACTGGAAGGACGTCTGTGTCAAACACTTTACGTTTCAGACTATTGTTCATATTGCTTTTGAAAATCAGTTTGAGTGTGCCAAACGCTGCCCATTCAAGACCGATTCTACGCCTCATCTTCTGCAGTTTGGTTATCCAGAATAAATTTCAGTTGATATGGTACCGGAGTATCTATCCTCATAACAAAATGAATTTGAATTATAATTATGTGTACTTCTAACATCCGATTCGGACTGTGCATATATCCCAGGCAAATTACTTGACGAACTCAAATCATTTAATTTATTTTGCCAATTTATACTTATCATCATCAGCGCAAGCCTAAATCCGACAAATGTGTTTGTCTAATATAAATGCAAATTTTACGATGATTTTGATACAAAGGCATCAATCTTATCACCTCAAACACGAATCTAATGTTTTGAATGCAACCAAAATATTATTTCTCAGCATTATAATGTGTGTGCATTAATTTCGAATAGTTTCGCTTCTAATTGCAAACTAACCAGAAAATAGATGAATTAAATGCATTCACTGTTGCATATTCGGTGTACACGTACACATGTATGTTAAGCTAATCTTTTAATCTTAACCCTCTTCTCCAAGTGAAAATTCTCGGTGTTTGCATCCTAATGCATTTTCACACAACACAAGAAACAAAGTTTCAAATGAAAGCTATTTACAAAACCGGAGATTTGATAAGACGTTGAGCTTGAGATTCATTGCTCTGCAGAGCAGTGCGGATTTCCAGATGCGACGAAATTTCTAGGAACGAAACTATTAATTTATAGGTTGCAAGTATACGTATACGACAAGCGTGTTAACTAGATATCGTTTGTGATTTATGAAGAGTGACTAGGTGATCTTTAGAGAGCCAATCGCAGTTCTTCATCGTTTCTAAATTGTTCGAATTTGATGTGCAGAATTTTAACTGAGTATGATGATTCAAGATTGAGCGAGGCTTTGGGTCAACTTCTGAAATTTATGAAGTCAGTTTGAAAGGACCTGGCAGAGAGAAATAAGGTTACATTTCATTTTTCCAACTATTATTTCAACAATCAGTGAAGATGAATGAAATGGGTCGAGCAGATCCAGAGATATGGTTGAAATAGTGTTTTTTTCGAGGTCTGGTTGATTATTCTCGCATATATTTAACGGGTAGTATTGCTCCGGCTGTACAGTGAAGGTAGGGTTTTTATCCTACAGTAAATTTCATCCGATTTTCATGAATTTTTTGTTTGAAAGATGAGCACGACCGTAAATCGGTGGTGCTGTTTTCGGTAACATTACGAAGTGGAGCATTAACTGGCGGGGTCAATTGATAATGCGAATCCTATGATATCGTGAAACCGTCATTTTTAGTGTCCGTTCTGCCTGACCTGACATGACCAAACTATATCAAACTACATTATGTTATTCATTGAACATTACATCTGACAACTATAGGTTCAGCAAATACGTTTTGGCTGTAGTGTTCAATGACTCTGCACCCACAGCTGAATTGACAGATCCACCATTTATTAAATCGAAGGTATACTCGTTCTAGTTCAGGTCAGGTTTATAAATTACTTGAGCCTGACTTGAATGTATTTTCTTCTTTGATTCGACCTGAACCTGACCTGTTCAATAGACCACACATCGCACTTCGCATTTCTTATAGAATCATGAGCGTGACATGAGTATTAACCAAAGATTTAATACTTCGTGGACATGTAGACAACTGTGTCATCTGTGAACGACAGGTATTTCAAATATAAGTCTGGTTAAAGTGGTCTTATAAGAGCTAGATGTCTGTTAAAATTAATAAAGTAAAAGATTTCGTTCGGAACTATTTCAAATATAATTCGAACGAAGTAAGTAGAACATTCGATTTCGATTATCATTCCGATGACATGTTTGCCGCATGTAGATTAAAAATGTTCTACCTCAGTTTGTTTTTTCCTCCCGATCATCAAATCGTAATTATTAAAAATATAAAACAGCGCAGCATGTTATATACATTCACAGACAATCGATGAAAATGTCAAGTTTCGCATCTCATCTATTCGCAATAAATAAATTTAAAAAAAAATCAAAGCGACAACACAATACGTGCTCTGAATTGGAAAAATCCGCGTTGACTAATGACTTGATGCAGCCTCAATTTATTTCCTCCATTTATTTATTAATAACAACAACGCGAGCACAAAAAAAACACGATCTGCATCTGGCTCACTCGAGTAATTTTTAATTAAAATTAATTCAACAATAAATTATTGAATCAAAATTCGAAAATTAATACAAATGAATTATATAATTGAAAATGATTGTATACATAGCCGATTGCGTTGGAGCGAATTTAATAATATTCCCCCGCAACACACAAAAAGTTAGCATCTTCGTTTGTTTGAAAAAAATAAAAATGAATTCGTGAAACAGGACGGCTGGGATAATTTATTATTGCGTTGGTTGGGAATTTTAACAATTAATTTAAAGGATAATTGGAGAATTAATCTAATGCTACAAAAATGTGCTCCACAAACTGTTTGGATGCGGATAGAGTTATCATTGAATATACAAATTCAACAAACATTTTTATAGTGCGCCCCATTCGTATTCATCAGCAAGAACCATTAGTTAAAGCTTGCGTATTCCCAAAAACCAAATTCACAAACACATGCACACTAATTTAACCAGGAGAGACTGACTGGTATTGGCTATCTAACTCTCCAAATTGATCTATTACAATATCTTATGGTAGAGCCCGGGAGATTACATCTTAACAGGTCCGAAAATCCTCAGCGATAATGCGATAACATTGTGCATTTTGTGCGATCCATTGAATCATCATTGTTCTTCCTTCGACACATTTTGAGTGTGTTGCGCCATCTATGACTGACTAGTGTGGATGTGCCAGCGTTTTTCCCATCGATTCAGAGAAATGGTACTCTAGATGACGTTGCGTATAGCGAAACGCCATCTAGGTATTATTTCTCTGTGTCGATTTGATTGCATCACGTTTCTGTTAAATGATGCACCACGTCCATGTAATGGGCCATTTTCGCAGGGGCTTTGATTCAGTGGAAACATGTTCGATATCAAACTCATTAGACGAATTTGGAGTAGACTCAAGATTTTTTAACACAAAACGATACGTCTATATTAACACTACGTCGTGTATGAAACTTCATAAGAGCACGACGAAATTCAAGCTAGAGACCGAGGTGTAAGACAGGGTGACACCATCTCACCGAAATTATTCTCATCAATTCTGAAAAAGGCTTTTAAGAAATTGAACTGGAGTGAAATGAGGGATCAACATAAATGGAAAATATCTGAATATCTGCAGATGACATCATCCTTGTGGCAGCTGATCTAGACTAAGCTCAGATCAGTTAGAGGACGAGTCAAGTAAAGTTGGTTTCAAGATGAACTTATCGAAAACCACAATAATGACAAACATTAGCGAAGACAGATACATTAAAACCGGTGAAAATGTCATCAAACGGGTCAACAGCACCTCGGCGATGAACTGAAATTCTGTCCAGATAACCAAACTGCAGAAGTCAAGCGTAGAACTGGATGAGCATCGTTTTCGAAACTCAGACTCATTTTCAAAAACGATATGGATATCAGTTTCAAAAATAAAGCGTTTGACACAATGTGTTCTTCCAGTACTAACGTATCGAGAGGAAGCGTTAACAAAAGCCTCTGAAAATGAATTCAGAGTGACGCAAAGAGCCATTTAACGATGTGTGCTTGGAACCACCATGCTCAGAGGAGAGAGCAATGGATTGGACTGAAAACGAAAGTTGGGCGGGATACATTGCAAGGAGGACAGATAGACGTTGAATCGAATAGAATCATGGACCTTACACAAGTTCTAGAGGCATACCACCAGAGAGGTGAAGGAATAGAATCACAAAATTTCCAAAAGAAAGGAACTTGAAAGAAAACTCTGGTACCAAGTAGTAATGAATCTTTCGAAATGAAAGAAAATCAAGGAGGCCCACACTCAGCAGTGGATATAAATAGCCTGAAAATAAGAAGATATTGCCATGCAATGTTCAACTTTGGCATGGGGCATGCAGTAAAGCTATCTACCAAAGTGATTTTCTATACTCAACCATGTGAAAATGAAATATATTTACGTAGAATTCAATCGTCTATCTTAAATTTAGACATTAGAGAATTGAAAGCTGTTTTGGATTTTTCCATTATTTAATACTTACGGAATAAAAAGCCTATGAATAAGCCGTGTGCCGTATGCCGCTTCTCAACTGTCTTCGATTTCTCTTGAGGCAGACAAATTTAATTTCTGCTTTTTGAACGGCAGCAGCAAAAAACATTCACTCACACACACCCCCACGGATTGGGCTCAGCTTTTATTTATGAAGATTGGAAAATATGCTCCAGAGGAGAGCCGAATGCGTACCGTACACACCGCACTTCTATATACCGCAATTCTACTGAAGTGAAAAGAAAATAAAATTATTAAATAAAGGGTTGTGCGTTGTTGCCTCTTGAACCCGTCATATTTCTTCCGCTTTTACTTATATATCGTTCCGAACAGATTGGAAATATTCTTTCTCTGATCAACCAGAAATATCTGACGTTTTATATAAGCAAAAAAAAAGTATGATGTAAGATATACAACACGTGCGGCGGCCCTCCACTCCATACACATCATCATTTGAATATATGAGCATTTCCTCAGAATGAATATGTGAAACGAATAAAATTTGTATTTGAAAAGTGTGATTCCTGGTATAGTGTTTAAAGAGCGTCATTTCAAAATAATATAAAACAGCCGAGGAAGGAGCGCTTGCTGCACACGGTTCCATCAAAATATACCTCCATATTATAGGGTTCCGCAGCCATGCCGTGTGTTGGCTATAAGACAGGGAAGCTGTGTGTTATAATAACTTTCGGTTATGCTGATATGTCAATATCAATATCAATTGGCACCATGTTGCTCATAGAAAATCTAAAATTGAATCCATGAGGTCGTAAAAATGGATATATCGAACATACTGTAGACAGGGTATTATATGTGAGTGTGTGTGGTGTGGTGTACATAATATTAGATATGCGGTATGAAATGGCTGAGTCAAAATATTTACCCCGGTCCTGTTACTACCATCTCTCTATACACTCTGTCGGAATGGGAAAGGTATTGAAGATGAATTATGATGAAATTTATAGGAAAAAAATATTTTTGTTTGTAATTTTGAACTTTGTTCGGTGGTGCGGTACAATTTGTGGTTGTGGATATGCAAAATTCGCTTCGTTTCGGGTTGGAATATGTTTTATTTTTACAATATTATTCGGTGCTGCATCAGCGATTCTTTCTATTTTTTGTATTTATTTATTTTCGGTGTAAGTAGCGATGTGAAATTTATGCTGTAATGTATGTGGTTATGTGAAGTAGACGGTATATATGTTCCCACCCCTTAAATTGCATTTCCTCGTTGAGGAAGAAAATTTATTCTGAAAACGAATAGAAAGCGAAATGGAAAATTAAATTATGATTGCCGGGATGTGCCGTTCATATTTATACAAAATGTTGAATTTCAGATACATACTTTACTGAAACAATAGACGAGGGGGTAACCACTAGCTAAAATTCTGTCCCAACAATTCCATTTCCACTATTAAATTCCACCTGTGGTTACCCCCCCGAACAACAGATCTAAAATCAACAGTGAGCGAGTGTGAGAAAGGAATGACAAACAATCTACCATCATTCTATAAGTTTGATACATCAAAAAATCTGATACACCGAGAGCCCGCTTGCATATCTTGCGTTATATCCAAACCGGTGCCTTATGAGGGTCTGATATGCAAGCGGGCTCTCGTTCTATTTTTTTAAGGAGAGATCAGGTTCTCCCTTTATTGAAACTGGTCCTTTTTCTGACTAACCATCTGTTCTGATACATTTTTAATACATTCTTTATTATTACAATTGTCTTTTGGTTTTGATACACATTTAGAAATTTCACCTACTCTTTATCACCTGAAATTATACAACGCAGGTAGACTCCCGACTTCGTGCCATGGTATTGAGTGGTTTTTCTCTGTTCTTAGAGCTCTGTTCTGTCTGGTGTTGTTTTGTAATCACCTTGATACCGATAGATGGCGCAACCACGACCCCGACCAAGCATTATCTACTGACTTCAAGAATTTTCTATTTCTTAACTAAGTTTCACAATTTATGCAGTTGACCTGTCAGATTACTACTTATTCTTGGGATTATGTGTTCAATGGTACAAAAATGAGAAAAGTTTAGGTGCTTCGGAACAACACTATACATACCGCAACTACCCAAATTATGAAGCTTGGGTGAAATGTAGAACGTTAGCGATACGTTTTACTTCATGTCGAAATAGTTTGATGTCATCGGATTCGAACCCGTTTCGGTGAGTAGTCTCGATCTTGGACATTTTTTTTAACAAATCACAGAAATACCTCAATGGGATCTCGAAACTTCAACAGCTATAAATCTAGTTTCTTTATCGATCAATCACCCTACCCTACTTCGCTACACTTCCAATGCTCACTAAATTACTGAAATTTGTGCACTAGAATGCAAAAACTGAAAAGAAACGAAACATAAATCATTAAACTTCCAGCAAATGAAAATATTTAAATTAACTTTATTGTACAACATTTTATGGGACATTCTTTAGGCTTATCACATCATATAATAGTGCATTCGACTTCAGCATTGACTTCTATAAGCTGTTCAAATTGTTGCCGACGACTGTTTTAAAAATGAAAAACTTAAACCGTACGTTCAACACAATTTTGTCGCTTTGCGCTACGGTCAACTTGTTATCTGCATCGGAAGATGACAACCCATTCGCAAGCAAGAGCTGTTCGGCTGGTATACACGACGACACCCATACACACACAAAACAGATTACAATGGTGGCTGATGAATGCTTCAACTTAGAAGACATTGATTTCAAAGTTTCCTTAATTGACTACACGGTAGCAGACTGCTTTTTATACCTGGGGATATGCGTTCGATGGTACAGTAACGGAGACTGTAGCAATACTCCTGTGCATGTGCAGTGCATTTGGAATGTTAATAACAATAAATTTAAATTTACATACACAGGAGATGCTAAAATTCGTTCAATTTGGATGTATTAAATTGATGGGAATGCCGTCACCTGAAGAAATTTCGAATAAAAAGGTTGAATGCACTAGTTTAGTTACTGAGAACATTCACATAATAAGCTGGTCTTTGTAATACAACAAAATATCGCTCAAACAACTACAACTATTGGAAAATTAGACCCTGAATAAATTAAAATTTTATTTATCTGTATCGGATTTCAGTTAACTTAACGTATCAAATCAACTTTAGCATCAATTGGAGTGTGAGTTATTTGGTCAGAGGCTCAGTAGACAAATTGACTCGAACCGATTCAATCAGCTGTGTTTTGAATTAATGCTCGGAAAAGGTCCAATTCAGGTCACACATCACCAACTCGCCCTTCTGGTAGAATACTCAGGTGGAGATCGGAAAGTGGTATGCTTTAAAGAGGAAGGTTGCCGCTTTCGATTACACATGTTGGTACAACAGTAGGAAACGTATTTTCCGTGAAATCACCAAACA
>JANTFA010157816.1:0-10594 GCA_026413405.1 Phytosciara flavipes
AAATGAACGTAAATGACGTTCACACTCTCTTATTGCTCTCCACACTGAGAGAGAGAAATAAATTCATAAATGAGAGAACTGAGGATGCGTTCACTTTGACGGGATGGATTCTCTCACGGGCTAACTTCACAGCAATAAAAATAGAATGACAAAATGAAAAATTTCAAGGTGCTCACAGATCACAGACTTATCACCCAGAGCATCATAAAATTTTCAAATTATTCAGTTCGATAACTGGTTCTCTTTGGATGTATAGAATTGCAACTGTTACGTTCTGAATCGGATCTCCTTAATGTATTAGCATCAATTCGCTATTTGCTTATCTTAATTCCATTGTGTGGATGGTGGTAATTTCACTAACGAATCTCATAAGAACAAGTTTCTTATTGGAATTTCCGGATGAGTATACGTTGTGTTTACGAACAGTCGATTAGTTATAATTTGTCTTCAAGAGGTAAACGACGAAGAGATCACTGAGCGTATCGTATAGTGAATCTAACACGGAAAGTTTTTTCCATAGAATTTTAAATAAATTTCGAAATGAAACACCTCCGCAATGCTTTTAAAATACTTGTGACTTTGATGGCCAGCTACCGTGTTACTTCAACCTGCGCACCGAATAACAATTTTTGTGAAAAACAATTGGAAATCGGATCGACCAGAGACTACATGGAATTGAAACACAAATACATCGAAGATGTAGCTCCGAATATGGTTCCGGTCCCAACGAATAAATATCCGGAAAGCCACGTCGAACACTGTGGATTTGTTTATTTCTCGAATGATGATGGCTTATTTGTGCAACAAGAAAATTCAACAGAGACAACGAAAATCGATGGGTTTCCTAAGTACACACAAATCATTCTGGATGAAAGTTCACATGTTGTTTATTTCGGTACAGAGGACGGACTGTCGGTACTGGCATGTGGTACAAAAGAAGCAAACAAAATTCACGTCACTGATGGTTTATTTGTTGGATTTGGTGCAAGTGATAGCAGTGGAAATATTTATTTCGGTAATTTTGGAGATAGCATGACACCAGGTGAAAATATGTTTGTGTTGAGAAAAGTGGACCAACGGTTGGTTAGAATTACTGGCATTGAACATACAATCGGTAGCTATACGATTGAAAGCCTTGACAATCCAAATAAAATAGCAATCGACACGAACGATAATGTGTATGTCGGCGGATTTACCAGCTACATTTACTTTATTCAATCCGGGCAAACCACCGCAACGATACTCAAAGACATTAAAGACAACGGAGGTGTTACATCTCTTGTGATTGATAGCAAAGACAATGTTTATTTCCGAACAAATCACGCGCTGTACACACTAGTGAGTGACGACAAAGAGTTGACTAAAATTGTTGAATTTGCCGACGATTTCAATTATTTCCTTTCGATTGATGACAGTGACAATGTGTACTTTCAATTTGCATCTAAAACCTATGTACTCAAACCGGAAGCAGTAACGGCAACCGACATTGGTATGGTATCAACTTCACAAGGTTTGATTGACGGTAATTTTACCAACATACAAAATATCCATGTGAAAAATGGAATTTTGTATTTCACATCGACATTTCAAGATAGAGAAACCATTTTCGCATTGAAACCAACCGAAACGAGTTTAACGGAAATTCATTCAACCGAAAATGGCATCATTTCATTGGCCATCGACAATTCCGATAATGTTTACTTCATCACCTTTCTCAATGACCTTGCAAAATACGCACCTTTCGTGCTGCGAAAAGATAGCAACATTCCGATCGAAATCCACGGAGTGACGGGTCATCTCAGCCATGTGTTCACAGACAATCGAAACAATGTCTTCTTTGGATCGGGTAATGGTCTGCATGTGTTGCAGGAAGACGAGATAACACCATTTAAAATCCAGGCGACGGAGAGTCAAGTTAGTTCGTTTGTGGTGGATAGGAGCGACAACGTTTATTTTGGAACAGACTACGACGGAGCATTTGTTTTGAAATCTGGATTGGTGGAAGCGGTTCGCGTTGATGGAATCAACACGAAATTCGGTAAATATGTGGAAGTGTTTGGGGATAGAAAGTACGATGTGATTTACTTCAAAACTGGCGGCGCACTTTTCAAATTGAATGGAGGCGAAACGGTTGTGAAGACTCTGATTGAGGGTTACAGTCCTGACTTGTTTTTGAGTAATTCGGTCAATGACATCTATTACGCACAACCGAATGACGACGGTACATCCAGCATAATGTCAGTAAAAGTCAATGACACAAGTGCGACGAATGTAATCGGTGTTGAAGGGGAAGTGGTTCGCATGAATTCGGATAGATTGAACAATTTGTTTTTCATTACGGACAACGATCAATTACACAGGATAACACCTGGTCAGCAGACATCAAAAGTAGTTGCAAAAAATCAAAAATTTTCCTCATTAAATGTTGGTCGGGACGACAATGTCTACTTTACAACCGAATCCGGTGGCGCATTTGTTTTGAGATCGGAAGCTGAAGTTACCAAAGTTGAAAAAATCGACGGCAATTTCAAATATTTCGACAATAGTGGTGATGACATCTTGTTCGTTACCAAGAACGGTGAGAATGAAGAACACCTGTTTTTGGTTCGTAATAAAGTGCAACTTGAAACAATTTTTAAGAATAGAAATTTAGGAGTCGTCGACAATATCGAAGATGAGACCATTTTCAACGCGTTGAACTATTTGAATTTCAAAGACAATTACTTTTTGAATAAGAACAAAAATAAAATAGTTAACAAAACGCCAACGGCGGCAACAGTCGTGGCCACAAACGGTAAATTTGACGGTGGTTTCAACATCACGTATTCAGTTAAAGGCAGTGATGATGGTGTGGCAAATTTTGACTTAGCAGAACTATTGAAAAGGGCAGTATTCTTTGATCATGCTGACAAGAACAGGTACAACTTCCGAAACCGAAAGGATACCCTGAATATTTCCGTTTCCGCTCGAAATTTGAAATTTTCATCGGTTCATGTTACCCAGGCCGCTGAGTCAATTTCATCCGCAGAATTCCAAAATATCTGTTTCAATAAAAAGAAAGTCGCAAACACAGCCCCCCTTTCGCAAACAATCAAAATTCCAGAGTGTAAATACCAAACGAAAGAAACGATTTCCTTTCAAGTTACTACTGGACTGAATCAGACGAATAGCAAAGTCAAAGAATCGATGGATTCTGTTTTGAATTCTGATGATGAAAATGCAATTCTCGATTTTATCGCTAATAATAATAATGGTCAAAATGAGGAAACTAAAGTTACATTGTCCAGTGCCTTTGATTTATCGAACTTGAGTGAACATAGCCACGAAAACAATTTACTACATTTTCAAGATCATGAGCAGGAAATCATTATTCCACCGAAAAAGCGCATTTTAGTCAATTACTCAGTTCGAACTCTAGTTTCGGAGACAAAGTTGAATTTGAAACAAAAAATTCGAGGAACATTAATTGCAACAATCGCTCATCCAGATTCGGATGAAACCGTTCAACTTACCGTAAAAGGAGCCATGCAGACGTTGAAGAATCACAATATTTTGCCAAATGAGATATCTATCAATACGGACAACAGTATAACATTCAATGGAAAAGCTAGTTTGATTGTGAAACGTGAAAGTGAACCGAAAATATTTAGAAACTTTTTTGACCTCTAATGTCCTCAGTGTTATGTAGCTACTTCAACTTGTGACATACGACAACAAACAAATTGATAATATTTCTATCGAATCTACTACTTCGTTTGATGCGAGCATTTAGAAAAAGAAAATTCCAGACCTTTAATTCCAATGGGTTATACGTTCAATGGGTTGTTAACGGTATCTATATTATGGCCAAAATCGCACCGCATGCATTTTTTATTCCATCGCTACTCCATCAAATAACTGCAACAAAGGACTTAAAGTTTCCTTCGAAAACGTTGCACCGTTGTCATCAAACTTTTACTTGGTTTTATGAAGTTAAATGCATGCTCAAACGAAGTAATAGATCGATAATCTTGCCATCTGTGACACGTTAATTGAAGAATTCGATCATGTAATATTCTCATAACTATTAACTTAATTAAGAAATGTTTTAATTAAGAATATTTATTCTTCTAGTCAACATACTTCAAGCATGAGTGTTACTATAAATAGGAGTACTCAAAATTAACATTGTCTCATAAAATGGTATTCTATTTGACATTTGTCGACCGATCACGCTTGCTTGAAGTGCGTTGTTGGTTTGAATAATTGTAGAAAATATCAAATAAAAGATTTTAATAAATTGATGTCCTCAGAAATATCAAATTTTTACATTTTCCTGCAACAAAAGTTTTTGTCTTTGTCCAACTCAGAAGCTGAATTTGTTTTGTTCATATTCAGGTTTGGTGCAATATTCTACCAAATTGCCGTTAAGCCGAGTAAAGTATGGCGGTTGGTGCTTCGCCTCATAAAAAGATTTGGGTAAAATTCAATTTCTTAAATCTGTTGTTTTTGGGGTCTTCTCAAATGAAATTTTGGCTTTGCTTGCTTTCTAGCTACCTAAAACATTGAAATCTCGATCTGATTACATAAAACCCATTATCCAAATTTTGGCCAGTCAAAAATTGAATCGAGAAACTCTGAAAGTTCTGAATGCAAAATAAAAAGGTAGAAAATTCATTTTTGAAAGGTGTACCGTACCTCGATTTGTGTGCACCGAACACTATCTGCAGCGTCATGGCTAATACCCATAAGCTATAAATCTCAAGCACAAGCCTTCCAATGCTAAAAACTTAACAGAATCCACACAAACACACCTTATTTCTCGGTAGAGAAGTGTATGTGTGTTTGTGGGACAATCCAGCTAATTTGTGACATTTTGGGATAGTTTTACTCTATCTGAACCAAACTCGGTAAACTTTTTTTTTCCAAAAAAGGTATTGCAAAGACGTTTTTGAGCCATCTGCGAGGTTGGTTGCTCAAAATTTCGAGAAGATATGTTCAAAACAGCAGTTTTTTCTTATTTGTTCAAAGGGGGTCGTACGGCATTTGCGAGTATAAAATCGCCTGTTTTGGACCAACTAGAAATTTTGGGCTACCCACATATGACTCAAACGACGCGTTTTGTAAGTGCCTTTCGGGAAAAAAAGTCTGCCGATTTAGGTTCAGATTTGGTGAAATTATCTCAAAATGTCACAAACGTGTAACGCATCACCAATTCGCCAAGTCAAATTCCGCTATTTCTAACTTCGGCAACTAATCGTCGTGAAAGTCTAAACTCTCTTTTAGGGAAGAAAAATTGTAGTGGAAGTTGTTGCTGCGAAATATAGCCGATACAGTACAGTTCATGGGTCACAGTCGAAGATATTCGTAACGCAACTAACTTTTGATTGTCCCGTATGGAGGCTGTTTAACAACAATCAATTAGTCAGATAATATCTTAGCAAATTTTTACGATAAGTTTACCTTTATCTACCTAGTTCGAAGTGTATTTACAGCAAATGATGATTTGAGCACGCAAAAACCGATCTATATTGGTGCGTATTAATTTGTAATTAGATCATAGCACAAGCAAGAATGCTATAACAGGAACTTAGCCCAATGATTCTTTATTGACAGTTACATGGAACAGTCCATATAATGATTTCCATAGCACAACTCTGCTTTCAATATAGCTATTTACATAACTGGGAGCAAGCAAGTACACAGTGTTGCGACCCGAGCCGTAAGTAAAGGTTGCATAAATGAAAACTGAGCTTTTAAGAACAAATCTTATTTCAACTATTTCGAAACGTATAAGGTTGAATGATTGCTCTTTGGAAAATACGTCAAAGATGTACTTCCTGAGTTTTTTGATCATATTTCTGAACGACAACGACCAGTTTTACCCTCTTATACAAAAATATACCTTACTTCTTCTAGTTGACAAAAGTCATACTGGACAGAAGTTTTTTGTACTGATTTTTTATAAACTGAAATAACAATGAAATGAAATACCCAGTCCACAACTGAATCAGTATACACCTTTCAGCTGGTTCCACACTACCAGAATATAATGTCATGCTTATGGTTTTGCGAGGTATATGCAATTTTTGGTAAACAACACAACACGACTCAACAACACAAGATTTATTTTAAGATATCTGAACGAAAACACCGACTGAAAAACACATAAATTTCAACGACTCACACGTTTCAGCGCGTCTCGTCATAACAGTGGCATCAGTATTTTTCGTTGCCAAGCGGTGAACAGAATTATAACTTGAAAGTCAGTCTGTCGTGTTGGTCGATTAGATTTTTGCAAAGAAAATTTCGTATTTTTGCACCGCAGTTCCAACTAATTTTTGTATTTGGAATACCTAAACTATGGTAAGTGTTGTCGGAAGGCGATAGATTTTGTGTTGATCAGCCTTATTATACTTCTTCAAGTACTAAGAGCTTTTATTTTCACCTAAAAGAGTTTAAAAGAAAGAAAATCTCCAATTGGGTCTATTATTTATAGAACCACATACTGAGTCACGATAACAATTTTCTCAAACATGCGTTTGCGTAAACGTTCCAAAGAAAAATGAAGGAAAATACAAATGCAAAATATGTGATCTTGATCATCAACTTTCGTTGTACTGGTGATAGTGTCTTTGTGCTGTCTGATAGTGTCTCTAGTTTTAATTATCACAATTTTGTTTGATGACAATTACACCTCACATCTACCTAGGTAGTAAATGCTTAGCATGTAACTGCTTCCAAAGCATCTTTTTCACGCATCAGAACTCTTATTTGGAAGCAGGTACGCAATAGTGTTAAAATCGAATCATTGTTAATCAAAACAACATTTACAGCTGACCCCAACCGTTCTACCATATCCTCAATTTTCACCTGCCGAAGATGGTGACAATCTTCGTGCCGCTATGAAAGGTTTCGGAGCTGATGAACAAGCTATCATCGATATCTTAACAGCTCGTTCAAACTCACAACGTCAACAAATCGCCATCTACTTCAAGGACGCTCTGGATAGAGATTTAATCAAAGATTTAAAAAGCGAATTAGGTGGGAGATTCGAAGATGTTATCGTCGGATTGATGCTGCCGCCAGAACAATATCTATGCAAGCAACTGAATAAAGCCATGGTTGGTTTGGGCACTGACGATAGTGCCTTGATCGAAATTTTATGCACAAAGAACAACGAAGAAATTAAAAGATTGGTCGGCGTCTACGAAGATAGTAGGTGTTATGATATTTTGAAATCGAAATTAATTTTCTTAATCTGATGAAATGTCTGAAATGCTTAGTGTACGAGCGACCACTAGCCGAACATCTATGCAGTGAAACAAGTGGTCACTTTCGTCGCCTGTTGACTTTAATCATTACCGGTGTTCGAGATGAAACTGGGCTAATCGATCCGGAAAATGCGAGACAACAGGCCGTAGAATTATATGCTGCTGGTGAAGCCAAATTAGGAACTGACGAGAAAGTTTTCAACAGAATTATGGCGCACAGTAGCTTCGAGCATTTGAAATTAGTTTTCGAAGAATATAAAAAACTATCCGGCCAAACAATAGAGCAGGCAGTGAAGCATGAAATGGGAGGTGAACTGAAGGACGCCATGATGACCTTAAGTATGTTGAAATATAGTTAACGTGTTGTGCTGAAGTACATTAACCGATTGTTTGCAAAATTGCAGTTGAATTTACGCAATCCCCTCAAGCTTTTTTCGCAAAACGACTGTACGGTGCGATGAAAGGTCTCGGTACCAATGATACAACGTTGATCCGCATCATTGTTAGTCGTTCAGAAATAGATCTTGGTGGTATTAAGGCGGAGTTCGAGCGACTATTTGATCGAACTCTGTTGAGTGCAGTGAAGGTAAATGGAGAACAACTGCGATAAGAGATCGGCAATAGTTTTTGACGAAATGTTACTTTCAGAGCGAGACATCCGGAGACTACAAGCTAGCTTTGTGCGCTCTCATCGGAAGTGCATAAATTTTGTTCTTGGTTTTGTAAATTTGTCTAATTTTGTAGTGAATGTGAGTCTAAACAGCTTTATGTAATTTCATTAAAAGTGTCATGTTGGTCGAAACATTTTTCTTTTTTGTATAGGTCTGTTCCATCGTACGGTAAAAACGAATTTTGACATGCCGAAAGCAACCGAGCGTAATCCATCGTGTCGAACATAACCACAACTCAAAAAAATTTGTTCTGCTCAAACGAACAGACCTATTGTATGCGTTGCAGCGACGACATAAAGATAACTATAGCTGTTGATGTGGTGATGCTTTTGCTTGTAATCCCATAGCACTGGCTACTACTCTTATTTACTTACTACCCCAAACGGGTTTTGGCTGACTCCACAACTCGTCTCCACCCTAGTCTATCCAAGATCGAACTTCTCCAAAAATTTCGGTCAGTTCTCTGTTCGTTCTTATCCTTCATCTTCCGTGTTCGTTTATTGGCCCACAAATCGATCTCAGTACTTTATGTTCAAAGCTGTTAATCAGTGTTAATTTCGGGTCTATTACTTCTTTCGATGAAAGTATTTTCAGTGGGTTCATTTTGAATCTTGTACTTCAATTGTTTGGACTTGAACTTTACTATATAAAAAACCACATTACTCAGAGCTTGTCATTTATTTATATTTTAGCTTGTCATTTTATCGATAACATATCGTCGTCGCTCTTCTGACAAAGTAATGAATCTAGCTGTTCGCAGTATACGTGACAGTTTAAGCGGTTGGAAAGTATTTACGATGTATTAAACAGACATATACTGTGGTAGTTCTTACATTCCACACTCATTCCCTTCCTAAAAATCATGCTAGTAAGCAGTGCTGTGGTAATACGAATTGAAAGTCTAAAGAACGAATTTTATTCTTCCAATTTCAATCCATTCTGAAAACTTTACTTCATCACATTGATACGAATGGCAACATCTTTGTATACATTCAATACATACGGCGCGGCCCGGTTATATGGTTCAAGGTTAAAGAGTACAACTCATAATATGAGAGACAGACTTTGCAAACGAAATAGAATACAAAAATTCAAATGAAAATTCGAGAGAAAAAGATGATCGCTAATGTCTCTGCAGCTCATTCTTATACTGCATGCACCATATACATAGTTGAATGTTGGATATGTTTCAAATTTCGTATTCAGTTTGGAAATAACTCTCACTGAAATTAGATACACTTTTCGTGCCGAAGTAAAGTTATTATATTGCGGTCGATATTTCTATACAATTCCACGCACTACAATTTGTACAAATCCGATTTTCATTGATAAATTCCGGAGACATTACCTACGGTAAGTGAATCATATAAAGGGAGAATCATCAATCAACATAATTGCGCTCTAGTTTCACTTGTATTGTGTACCTTCAAATTTTCATTCATGCCAATTTTCTTGCCACAATTCAAGAGATTATTAAAGAGATTACTTAATGAACATTACCGGACAACGTTCTTTTAACAACCAACAACATGACTAAACGTCCACTTGAATATTAACAAAGAAAGTCAATTAAGTCTTGACTTGTAGGTGGATATAAACGAAGGTACTTTTCCGTTTACATGTCGGCATTTACAGTTATTATGGGTTTCACTTTATACACGCAACTTAAGTTTGATGAAAGATATAGTTGTCTCTTTTGGACGATGTTGTTTGAAAACATGTTACAGAGAAGCTACACGCTTTTGTAATGAATGTATATGATCAATGGGGTCTACTAAAGATGATAGAGTGAAACAGAGACATTGCTTGCTGCGAAAGTAATTCATTACATGAGGGAACCATTTAGTGCAAGCTCACAAGTGTGTTTTTGAGCAACAAGCTTCGGTAATTGTCTTTTTGAGAAGTGTAGAGTGTTACTACACTTACTGGTTAGTCTACCGGCTTTCCGGTGAGGATTCACAAATTACGCACGCCCTTAAGGGGGTTGACGAGAAGCGTGGAAGAACGTGCAATGGGGGACGGGGGTTATCAAGAAGCGTGCGCACAAATTCAGACTGTTCAGGAATTCCATTAAATTAGATTCTTAGTAGGCTTCAGCCATTATTTCGTCGCAAACTGTGACTATAATCCATCATTCACCTGCTACAAACAGAAATTGATGATGGCGATCGTCTGAGTAAGTAACAAACGCCACTTTCATTTTTGGAAAAATTCGTAGCGTTTGAATCTTTCACCTTTACGCATACATCGAAGGACTACTTTCGTGCGTACTTTTGGAGAGAGGGTCTTCGAAAAGCGTACTCTGGCGTGCAAGGGGGTCCAAAAATTCGTAGATTTCTGCGTACGTAATTTGTGAATGGCCCCCAATTTGGTTTACGGGTGAAAGCGATAGATGAACATTTTTCAATGGAACCAAGCAAATGCACTGATCATTATTCTATAATCTCAGCTGTTGAGCTGATAACCAGTTCAGTGAAACTTCGGAAGAACGTTTCTTGTTGCTGTGCAAATATAAATATTTCTTTAGACCCAATTCACGCAGGTATGCTAAACTCTTGAAAAAAAAAACCGGTATACGGTAAATGACTCAGTAAATGCATTTTTGAAGTGTAAATGTCAGGGACTCACGCGTACACTTTTTAAGTCGTCCACCTCAGTTAATAACATTTT
>JANTFA010157827.1:0-10594 GCA_026413405.1 Phytosciara flavipes
GGATCAAAAGATCTGTGTCCTAGATCGTTAATGTGAAAACATTTGCGATCGTCCCGTACTGATAAATCTAAAATCTATTACTTTATCGAAAGGTCCGCCAATTTATAATTTTCGGCTGTACATTTTTTACAGTTTTTACCATTCTATTCGTTGGAGAGGAATGATAACTTACATTGGTTGCTGCAAATGTCATTCATTGAATGAGGGAACCATTTTGTGATAAAAGCAAAAATTCACAGAAGCAACTGGCTTTTTGACTAGTGTAGAGTTTGCATATCAGAGCCGAAGGGGAAGGCATTTCGCTTGAGTATTCATATGAAAAGAATCGAGAATGTTCCGCTATGCAATGGATCATTTACGCAGGGAGCATTTTGTTATTTAATGTTCAACTTTCACATGAAACAGTTACTTTTGCTTTTGGGAAATCGTTCATAATGAGCTATGGTTAAAACAATATACCACTGAACGCGTGCAGTGTACACGTGCCATTCTGTTCAGACGTTATCCATTTTACATAAATAAACTTCTGCTGCTGTCCATTTACAAATCAATCGAACAAACCAACTGAACAGAACAATAAAAGCCGGATGATATGAATGTTTCAAATAATCTCCTCAATGGATGATGGTTTGTGTTTATCCTCTGTACCAATACAATATTGTTAGTCCTTGCAATAAAAAGACGATGTTGAAATAGACATAGGTCTCAATATCCCTTAATAAATTGTGGCTTCTCGATAAGAGAAAGACTTGTAGCCAGCCCATTCTTGACTTATCAAGCGATTAACACTGACATATTACATTGCTTGAACTCGAAATTAATTTGAAAAATTTAACACAATTTTTTGTGCGGTTAAATTGCTCAAGACACACGAGTGGTCGGGGATGGTATACGGTAGAGGTATATGCGGTTTACTAAAAATTGTCACGCCGTTGGATGTAAATTTTGTGAGTATCACAACCAATTACCGTTTTTTTTTCTTCAGCCAGCTGGTGCCGGTTGAGCTTATCTACAAACTTATCGTAATGATGGCTTTTCTACACAGCCGAATATAATTTCAATTCGAATCGTTTTCAACGACACCGCCGCCGACATGCGAACATTAAATTTAAAGCCTTCGCCTTAATCCTTTAAAACGCAAACAATGATAATGCTAAACTTAAATTTTATTTGAGCACACTTTTTTGCTATATCCGCAACATACAGCCACAAATATACTCTCTATGGGTACGTTCAACAGAGATTTCTGTTAATTCGTTACACTTTTTTCGTTGTTCATTTGATCTGTTATTGATATAGGATATAATGATGATTAGCTCGATGTACTCGACTCAAGCCAGTTAGTATATAGATGCACTATACATGCACAGCTTGAGTGAATCGTAAGCAAAATGACTCATGTGCTCTTTAATTAGGAGAATCAAATAAACTTTGATAGTCTTGAAGCTTGTGCGGTGAAATAAAGTCCATGTACTCAGTTCTAATCCAATAAAAATAAATGACGCCGGCCGGTAAGTAAAAGTAAATTAAAATGTCCTCAATAAAAGACTCTCGAGTTTTTCCGGTCCTCCTGAAACCGTTAACTTTGTAGTAAATGAACATATTCCCGACACATTCATTTTAAATTCTACAAACACGTTTCAATAAAATGTCTACATATAAAATCCAAGGTGTGTACCACACACTACATTACGAATGCGGGAAAGAAATTTCATTTTATTTTTGCTATTCTTTAAGCCAGCAAATTAACAACAACGAAAAGTTTGCTTAGTTTAGCGTTTGCAAGAGACGTGGTACGATTCCCTCCATATTATATATATACGGTTCAAGTCGTTCAAGTGGTGATAATACTTACCGAACACGTACACGGGCTGTATCCAAATGTAAGGCACAAACGACTTTTCCGTAACAGATAGAAACCGAAACAATTTAAAATAAACTTGAATGCCAAGCTGAGTTTGAGGTGTAAAAATGATATTATTATCAGCGGAGCCGGAGATCCAAAGAATGCGAAAAAAAGGGCAGGAAAGCTCGGTCAGTCTAGAAAGTGGTAACCAAAAATGTTGAATGGACAAACCGATGGAGTGGTTTTCATTTTAAAGCCTTTTCTACTTGTTACCGATTCCAGAATTCACACTGAGTTTTCTTGCGTCTATCTCCTGAAACTGGATGAGTCATTTATATGAACGACACAAATTTTCAATTTTATTTGCAACCAATCGTGACCTTTTACTAAATGCATTTATGTAGGAAGGTGCCGACGTACAAATCGTATGGTTCAGAACATGGCAATTTTAAAGTCTTATGTATTCATAAATTACGTAACGCAGGAGAGGGCAGAGGAGGGGTATCTTAAAATTCAATTTCAAAAAGTTTTGAAGAATGGTCAAATAGTGTATGTTCGGCCGCATGTTTCTTTCTATAAAAGCTTTTTGAATTCTTTTCAACCTTTGGCTATTGAACGTTATATGCGAAGCTGTATTTGCATCGTTCACAATAAGGTGTTCGGACCCGTACGAAGTATGAGAGTCTTATGCATTTATCTTACATTTGTAACATATCGAGTTCGAAACTCTGAGTAAAGGGAAACCTTTTGTTGTTGCCTAGAGGTGTCGAATCAGCGATAACAAATTTTCTTATTTGGTTGAAACAAGCAACACAACAAAGCCAGATAATTTGCAAAAACAACCAGCAATACAACATATCCAAAACAAATTCCATCGGCCTGTCTGTCTGTCATCACGACAACTTGAGTAAAACGTAACCGATACTAATCTGATCAGATCTCTTTTCCTTGATTTGTATTAGCAAATGCTAGTTTAAATACGAAGATGAGGATAATCGGAAGAGTGGATCCAGAGATATGGTTGAATCAGTGCCTATTTCGAGGTCTCTTCGAAGTTTCTCGCATATATATTGCTGGCAGTATTGGTCGTACAAATTTGTTAAATGATGGAAAAGGTATTGACCACACCAATTCAGAAAAAAAAGTTTTTCAAGATCGGAACACGGGTTTAGAAGATTAAGTCCAAAGTGTAGCCCAAGTCGAGCTACTCAGCTATCAAAAGAATATAGAGTTTCTCATCGATTCTTGTAGGCTAGTTTTTGTTTGAAAGGTATTGAAAACCGTGAACAGGTAGAACTGTTTTCGGTGACCTAAGATGGAGCCGGCCGTGTTTCCTATCTAAATGAGCAAATTCCACCTGATTTTGGTGAATTTTTTTAGAGTTTAATTTTCAAATTAAACTTTGTACGGGACTTTAGAAACTGCAGCGTTGTAGTGTCGCCGCGTGTCGCTTCAAGATTTAAGACTTTTTCTTGTCAAATAGCTGCATTTAATTCACCTCTCGTAACTCGTCGCACGGGTCACTCCTTAAGTGTATTTTCTCACTTCAGCCGAGTCACGCACAAACCAAAAAATCTTCGAAATTTTTGCATATTTAAAATTCTTATTAAAATTCCAATGAATAAATTGATGCGATTTCATCCACTTTGTCTACAACAAAATTTATCGCATCAAATATTTTACGAAAAGGAAAATTAATGTAATCGAGTCAATTTGGAATGTAATATAAAGCTAGTTACGTGGTCGTTTCCTTTTTTCGCTTCAATAAGAGAAAACTCAATAGTCACTAGAAGAACATTAAGCGACGATTCAATTTACCCAGAATTAAATGTCCGTTTTTGCTTCAAGTTTATCCTCAAATCGGTTTAGGTCATCGCGTTTCAAGCTCTTTGAGTAATAATATCGAAATATGAGCATAAATTGTGTCGCCCAGACATGCCCAGACTCATTGCAATTATTTCGTCGCAGTTGATTCATTCATAAAGTACGCGACGCTAGATTCCATATTTTCTTAGAACTCTTGGTCTGCGAAAAAGCGGAAAGCAAATATAAATATTTCGGGACTATTACATTCAGTAATTACAAAATTGATTCCCTGTATACTGCAGGTAAGTACGAATGTAATGAGCGGCACATATATTACTTAATTATCATGTCTGTAGAATGTTAAGCAGCACTCTGCTGGGATCGACTGCGTACATGGCGATACTTTTGAACACATTTTTCCTGCGCTCAATCGTACATACACTTACTGCCTGTCCCATACGAAAGTTGAACATTACATTACAATTATGTCCCCTGCGAAAATGATCCATTACATGTTGAAACATTTTCGCTTCATCTGACATGAACCTCAACTTTCACATGTGACAGGCAATAAACCAGACCACATTAGATGCTGCCACGTAATTCATGAATTGGGAAACAATTTTGTTAAAAAGCGAACTCACGAGTGTGTTTTTGAGCAACAGGTTACGGAAACTGTCTCTTTTATTTTATTTTTATTCCGTTTAAAGGCCGACTAACAGACCAATAACAAGTTAGTACAGTATAGTTACATAGCTCGCCTTCGGCTAGGCTTGTTGCTCAAGAACACACTTGTGAGTTTGTTCTTATCACAAAATGGCTCCCTCATGTAATGAATGGCTTTCGCAGCATCCAATGTAAACTATTTTGAAATATTGGTTTCAGTTTTCGTCAAACGCATTTTATCCCAGCTTAAGGTGACTGCTTACTTCGGTTACTAGCGAACGCAGTGAGCGAGTGTGTGCGTATTATGCACAAGATAGAAAATAGCGTTAGAAGATGTGGCTACGAACATTTATGATTTTATCGCGAAAATCGGGTAAAGTTTCATCGATTAAAGCGTAGAAAACACTTGGGCATCAGTCCGCCAAGGGTCCTACTTCAATTTCGTTTGATCAACATTCTATTCGCACTTCATTTGCCGCTCAAATGAAACCATAAAATCAAGAAAATCGGATGGAATTTACTCGATTAATATGCAAAAAAACACTTGGGAACCTACTTGGCCTCACTCTAAACACCTAAGGGGCACTAGCTCAGGAATAAGTCGGCCGAAAATGCCAATCTTCGAACTTGAGCCCACAATTTCGACATTCTTTTTATTATTGATTCGGCATCTATATGCATCCCCAAATGGTAATAGCCCTCTGTACTCTGTACGGGGCTAAGAACTCCAATCATCCATGCTCATCGCGCTCAATATAGGTCTGTTCTGATTTTTGACAAGCTGAAATCAACGGACCGAGAGAACCATAGAGGTAAACATAACCGCAAGTAAAACAACACTTTGTTAGAACTTAAAGCTGAGGTTGTTTTGGCTTCTTTCTGGATGACGCTTGACATTTTCAACGACCTTGGAACATACCTATAGTCACTGCTATATTTCTGATGGAAGAAAAACAACTGCTTCAGGTTCCACGTCCACGACCACGGCGCGGCGGTGTAATAATTAAACCCACTTAGTCATGGTTCTCTGCACTCGCCCTTTCGGTTCGTGAGATTTTTATTGCAGAACGAAGTAGTCATCTGTTAAGCTTGTGTAAATCACAGTTAATTGCCGTCGTCCATGTACCCCCCAAATTCATAATGAAATGAGGCCATACGTACAAAATATCGAATGGACTCAAAAATTAACGGTGTACTACACCAAAACCGACAACAGTTAAACATATAAAATTTGCAAATAAATTGTGGTGTGAAAACACAAGTTTAATTTTGCAAACTTTTATTTTTATATTTATGTTGATTTAGTGGCTTCATAAAAAAAAGTGGAATTTATTTTACAGCAGCAGCATTAAGTGGACTCACATCTCGTGTGATTTTTTTAAATCGTTTTTCAACCAAAAGCCATATAAAATCCTCTGTATGGAGGGCATACATGCATACAGCCAATGTACACACACTTCACAAAATATTAAATGTATTCCGAGTGCTTGAACTGAGCACACTATTCAAATAAGATTATTTTCTTGTGGAGCTTGTTTCAGAAAATGGTTTTAAAAATAAAAATGTGGCTTCGGAAAGTCACTCCAAAGTGAAAACTAATGTAAAGAGAGAAGAGTGTTGTTATACATCCACTATTTACCACCATAATGACATACACTTTTCCAACTTTCACACCGACAAAACCATATCCCTGTAAATATACACTGAAAACCAATGGAATTAATTGTATACCGGTAAATGTACAAACTATAATTAACAAAGTTTGTCCATGTCCATCTACCTGATTCATTATAATGTTTATCATTTAGACCTGTTCTGACAATATATCGTTTCTAAGGTGGTCTCTCGTGTTAGTGTTGTTACATGTTGCTATGAGTTTCTGTTGAGCAACTATAATACCAAGCTAACCATCTTCCTTTTCTTTGAGAGAAAGAAACAATTTTGTAAGCGACAGAATATCCCTATAGTGAGTTAGGCTTATTGACCTAACTTGTAGAATTGGTTTTTAAACCCTCGTGTTACATTGTCTATAGATGGACAATTTCATTTCCAAGAACTGGACGCCTCTCGTGAATCCCATAGTGACAATAAAAATGATTGACTGAATTTGAAATAAAAATCCAAGTTTACAAGACAGGTCCAGTTTGTGATGAAGAAGAGTGATGAATAGTTGCTCCTTATGTTGGAGCGTAAAGTTTTCGCACCATATTTGGAGTAATGCGCGAAGGCAAAGGGTGACGATAAAACTTCGAACTGAAACTTACTTCGGGCACTGGGAATAAGGAGTTGGCGAAGTACAGCGAAGAACAGCCTACGCTGGAACCAGATTCTACATCAGGCTAGGTCCATAAGTGGCTGTGGCGCTGATAAAGTAAAGTAAAGTAAGAAGATTAGCCCGAAAATTGAGTCCTCTTTGCTTGTGATCTGCAAAGGCTTTGCATCTCATCTTATCTTTAACCTTCCTCTTAAACCACTTAAAACTCGAATCAGAATTTCTATTTAGTGTCTTAAAAACTTTGGGCCGCAAATGGTTTAATACGCACAACTCTAGTCATTCACACAGCTTTTCAAGTAAATGTGAAATCTAGTACTTCGAAGTACAACTTTCTAGCAAAGTCGTTGTTTACAAAATTAGAGAGATTGAAATCGGACAGTGTATCTTGGGAATATTTTAACACTGTGGACGGTGTTATGGAATTCTCAAGAGTACACTGTCCGATTTCGATCCATCTAATTTTATAAACAACTTTTGTGACTTGGCTAGTACGGGCAAACCTTTTGTGGTCACCCCGACATGCAGAATTAGTAATAAATTAAATGTTCGTCTGTTTGTCTGGCATCACGCTAACTTCAGCAAATCGAATCAGATTTCAAAATTGTTTTCCCTGAAAGGTAGTCAAGTGAGGTAATAATAATCATAGTCCCACTGGCATTGTTAGTCGGGAGCAGCACTGTAAATTGACTGGTTCGACTGCCGGGCGTTACACAGAGTAACTGCCAGTTAGTGTGAATAAACACCAGGGGACACATGCTTAACGTATATTCCGAAACACGCCCTCATCTGAAGGATGATATTCCGATTTTTCGCGCGCTTGCAAATCTGGCAGTACCTAGACGCGCATCGAACCGATTTCAATCACTGCTCTACTGATGTGGAGTTGGTCTTACTTTTGACGTTTACACAAACCATTGAACGTAACAGCTGTACTTAAAACCGGCATTCCTCGTACATATTTGTATCGAATACAGGGCCTCATCGGAGAGTGCATGTTCCAAGAGTAAAAAGAAATGATGTGAACTGACAATACCAATTCAGAAGAAAAAAATTTGGAATCGGGTCAGTGTTTCATGTGCTAGCGCTTTTGGAGTGTCAGATCCTTAGAATACAAGTAGTACACAAATTAAGGGCAATTTTGATTTTTTTCTCTTTTTTTTGGGAAAGTAGGAGAATTACCGTAGGGTGACGCAACTCAACAGTGTGGTGGTTAACTCGTCTCCTTTCCACTAAACGATTGAAATTGCCAGTGCGAGGGCAGTTGATTGAATTGGTTCTAGTCTAAGTTAGTTGGTGGAAAAAGGCTTTCACACTGCTTGCTAGAAAGATATTGTTGGGAGACGCTGTCAATCTATTCCTACTAGTTTTATCAAGGGTTAGAAAAAAGGAGGAGTTGGAGGCATGCTCGAGTGGATTTAACGATATTATAGCGCATGTAAGCTGCGGTTTATTCTTGAAACGGCATTATATCAGAATTTTACTTGAATTTTCGAAACTCCTTCCCCCTGGAACAATTGAAAAATAACTTTTCAAACTAGAGTACAAGTTCTCCCCCACCTCTATCCACTGCTGACGTGATCAATGAATGTCCCCAAAGCCATGCTCATGTTATAAAACATAAAAATGTCTGAAAATGAACAATAAAACAGTAGAAGTTTCAAAACAAACACCCAGAGCTATATGCCCCACATACATCTAGGTAAATATTTGATCATGGGTTTCAATAAAAAAGGACGATTTGATGTCATAATGTCCATTTCAATAGCCAACATTCAATCGTGCGGTATTAATATAACCGACTTAGAACAACGACACCAATATCAATTAAAGACTGGTGAACTGTAAACGATACGAAAATATGGAATAAAATTCTGGTGCTTCATAGAAATAACCCTCCACCTCCACATCACATACTAATCAGATAGAGGCCAAAAAATAAAAGAAAAAAAAAGTTCCGTTGAACAAAAAATAAAAAGAAAAACGGCTTCAACATAGAAATATATCTCGAAATGTTGGTATTGAGTATTTATATCAATTTCATAATTCAGTACCTCCTTGTATTGCCGTCATCATCTGTAACTCTATTCACCATGGGTGCTAGCAAAAGTGGTAATGCTGCACAAAAGAACCGCAGAGAATTTTGCGAAAATGATTTCAAAATAATTGAAGCCATACAATCGAATCAAATGGATACAGAAAGTGTTGCAATATTTATTGATGATAAATTCGATTTGGTGTATCGGAAGCTGGAAGTATTTCGATTTGTTTCGAATCGAAAAGCTTTTTTTGTTAAGAATCTGATGGGTGACAGCAGAAACGATAAAATGTTCGTAATGATAGAGAGGAAATAGTAGATTACGTGTTGGTTTTGGAGATTTTCATTTTGACAAGTGTGGTGTTCGCAACTCGAGCACAAGTCAAAATAACAATCTTCAAACCAGTAGGTCCGCTATTTTACTCGTTAAGCGCCGGGGAAATGAAAATTACCACAAATGTCATCGGGTAATGAATCATTTACCTGCGGTGCAGCGAGTAAAATTTGTTTTATATTGCAATTCATAAATGTGTGAGTGTGTGTGTGCATTCAAATCGAAGCACCTTTATCAAGGCAGACAAATTACAAGTGAATTTTGATAGATTTTTACTACATATTTAAAGTGGAAAGTAGAGAGTTTGGTTTTGCTTTTGCCTTTAAATGAAATCAATGTTTTTTTTTTGCTGCTGCGGTTCACATGTAGACAAAGTGCTACTTTTTGTGATTGTGAATTTCCATTCAGCACGGATTCCGAATCCATTTTAAATGAGTTGTACGAAATGTTAAACAAGCATCAATGCTACTGATTTCAATTCAATGTTTTTATGCGGATTTATTGGAGCGGAATTCGATTTTTTTTCGCTCGAAAATTCACGGAAAATTTTAATTTACTCATTGCAAACAGCAAACGTTGTGTTTATTGCACGAGTGGAGGTTTTTTTTCTGGCACATCGTCTCATTAGTTCGATTCATAGAAGAAAATGAGGGAAATGTTGAAATTTGTGACTTTTTTGTTGGTTTTTTTTTGCTCGAAACCGATACGATGACAGAACGCACTTAAACAAACAGAAATGACCGCAGTAGACGCTGCGGCCATCCCATATACTTAACATACGTAACCCTATTACCTACTTAACCTTAGTACTGGGAGCAACTATAGTGTGAACGCATACCTAGTACAAAAAGTTTTATGAAACATATCCGTTGTGTAAATCGAGTGTAAGTAGTCCGCACGAAGTATAGCATCAAAAGCTGATAGAGCCGTTCGTTAAGTAGTGGCCTTAGTCTAGTCCAAAGCATCGAATCCAATTTTTTAACCGAGATACAATTCGCAGTCCATTTGCTTTTTAAATGAAACAAAAATCATGAAAATTGAGTGAAGTTTGCTCGAGTTATCCGTAAGAAACAGTTGGAGCCGAGTGGCGGCCTCAGTCCAAGAACATTATTTCAATTTCGTTTGATCAACATTCTATTAGCGCTTCATCTGCCGTTGAAATGAAACCGAAATCACGGAATTCCGAGTGAAGTTTACCCGATTTATAAGCAAAAAACACTTGCAGTTGAACTACTTAACCTCACTCTACGTCTCTAGCTCAAATTGCCGTGACCCGATTTCGATGATCTTTTTGAAGTGGTATTTTGGAAAAAATGTACGTGATGATGACTCATGCTCTCTCGTTTCATTCGATGTATAATAAAGTATTTCGAAAGGGCACCACCTGATCCACGGTACTCTCACCACTTCTTCGAACGAGTTTTCCGACGCTGATCACGCTAGCCTAAGACTCGTCACTGATATAAAATAAATAAAAATATTCGGAGGACTCATACGAGTAGTATACGACGTGATGTCCATAAGAGCACACATCTTAAAACTACTCGATCATTCCATTTAAACTCATCCCTTTGTTGATCAATAGCAATTTCGAAAGTCCCGTACGAAGCCTGCATTGTAAATTGAACGCTG
>JANTFA010157849.1:0-10593 GCA_026413405.1 Phytosciara flavipes
TTTGGGTCATCAGAAATAACTTTTGTTTCGAGGGTAGGGTGGCGGAGCGGGCGCTTTTCAAAATAATGGAGAAAAACTGTGATTTGAGGGCCATTTTCGACGATTTTGTATGGAATGCGGGCAAATGATGAAAATCAATCTCTTCCAATCAATTATCTAGTTTGTTTACTCAGAGTCTTACCTCAATGCTCAGGCCAAGTTTGTTAAGGCAGATCAACAGTAAGATTCGTCGACGTAGAGAGAACATTTTTCCTCAGAGAACAAATGAAATCGCTTGCGCTTCAACGTTCCTGAAAAATCAGCCCATGCAATAAACTCCTTCAATATTCTGGATGATTAGGATAAGATAAATTTAAGCATTCCCATAGATGAATGGAATTTCGATGCTAAATCTTGGGAGTTATATAATTTTGTACTTTTGTAGGATTTTATTGACTATTTCGATGTCAATAAAAATATCTATTGGCACAGAGGTTTTTAGTTGGACTTCACAATCTTCCCCTGATTTAGATCTTCCCAGTTAATTGACAAATTTTCTTAAAACTAATCCAGAACTTTAGTTAGTCCACTAGAGTTTTAAATGGACCTTGAATTGAATTGCCTTTATTTGAATTTACTCCTTGTAGATGGCTTAGAAGGGGTGAGAGGAAGAAACTGATTGACATATCATGCTAGCTGGTCTCGCAACTCAATGTGAAAGTTTGTGCGCAAAGAGAGGGAGTCAATTTCCTATTTGACTTAAGACTACTAGAAAGTAGCAAGTCTTAAATTGAGACCTAAGACGCAAGAGAAATTCGTGATTTGACTGTGAAGTGTGAAATGAATTGAAGAAATCCATTAACTTTCAGCCAGATCTACTACACGAACATTAATCTGAAACGTGTTGGAATGGAACCTTAAAAAAACTTCTGTGAAATCACACTTGCGTCTGCTGATGCCTTGAACGGAATTCCTTCTTTTACGATAGCTGGATGTAAATTGGTGCCACATGAATGTATTAACAGCCGAAGAGTCAGCGTATTTGTAGGATGAACTGTCCATAATTAGTCAGTCGGCTGTTGCTGTAATATCACATCAATAATATGGCTCCCCGCTGTTCTAGCTATCTGACATGCCTAACTAATGGTCCTCCAAACAAGAGAAAATATAAAGAAAACAGCAAAGGGGCCTTGCCCGCTCAAGGTTTACGTTAAGTAATCGAATCGAAAAAAAATAACAGATACGACGGCGACATACTATTTTAGTTTCAGTGATAGTTACAAGGAGCCCTTTTTAAATGGCATCACGCAATTTTATAGACTTTTCGATAGCTCCTTATTCGTTTGACTATCAATCTGATAGTTGACAATTCACGCCGTAAGACCGCTTCAAAATTTGAATTTTAAGTGAATCAATGAATGAACAAATGAATTGAAAAATAAATTCAACTCCCTCTAATATGAGAATGTCGCGAGCATGTCTACTACAACGCTGCGATTGCGAAGACAATTTTGCATTTCTTTTAAATGCCCGAGCGGACTTATGGCGTCAATTCATTTGATAGTTAACTATCAATTCAATAATTTACTTTTCATCCGAAAGCTGATTATCGATTTTATAGTGTTGGCTATCAATCTGGTATTTGACTTTGATAGTTGACTAGCAAGTTGATAGTTGACTATCACGTTAAAATAAGATTTAAATTTTAAACTCAAAGTAGAAGAAAAAGAAGACCTCATCTGATCTTAGTCGGTCTATTTGTTGTTTGTCTGTTTTGTTGGAGAATACATTTCTATTTCGATTTGACCATTATTCTTCTCAACGCGTCTTGTTATTCGTTCCACATGATAATCTATTTACAGTAACTGTCTTGTTACTTGGAATTTGGATTACAATGTTATGAGTGTGCTCTGATTACCTGGCAAATAAGGTTTCGCTGAAAAAAAATATTTTTTTTACCCAAAAATACATTTCAAATTGTTAATAAATCTTGAGAAAAATAATATACATTTTTATTGACATCCCTTCGTTTTTCTCTTATTATTCTCCCATACAACAGGGGTGAAAATACATGTGCACTACGAAATATACGAAAAAAAAACGAAGAAGAAAAAAAACGTAGAAAAGACCTTTCACAAAAAATCGCGTTGGAAGAGTTTATATCACCCTTAGGCAAACAGCAGGCAAATTCTCGTCTCACATGGCCACCATCTACTTCAATATCCTTCTCATTCCATGTGTTGGATGTGTGTAGTATACCACCATTCCACATATATATTCTACACTCCGCGATCAATCCCTACGGCTATATCGGTCGGCATCCATATATATATATTCATTCATAGACCATATAATACACACATTGAATCTACATGCTTCATCAATGTATAAGCACAATCTCTTCGACTATGTACCTATATTCATACATGTTTTCTACACACATACGAGAAAACCATCCAATTCTCTTGTCGTTCAAATCCTCCCCGTTTTTTGACTCACACCAAACATTCTTGATGCCCGCTTATTGCCCGCGATTCAAGCTTCAGCATAGAGAACATCAGAAAATAGCAGACCCTTCTTCTATATATATACTAACTTACCCTTACCACTGGGTTAGACAAATCGCGTTTCGCGGACCGTCCATTCAGGGTTGTAGCCGGGTTATTTTCTTGAATGTGTTTTACACATATTTTGCACACACCACACTTTTTTCGGTGGAAAGGAAAGCAAATTCTGTGTTGGTTTGATGAAAACGTCATACACAACGATGCCTAATGTTTTGTCATTTATATTTAGAGGCTGTTGAGTTTGGGTTTCTTTTTTTTTTCTAAAATAATTTTCATGATCGATTGCTGCATTGATAAAGCAATGACTGTCACAGTGTGTGTGCGTTTGTGTGGATGCGTATGTATGGTGTGAAATTTCTCAAAAATGCTCGATGTTTTGTGTGCGGGGTTCTTACGGCCCATATGAATCGATAAATCGGTAACGGTCGTTCGAAATCGGACTTTGTTACATGCGCTAATTTTGTGGACACTGGATTTTGAATTTTTTTTTTTTGTTCAATGACACAGAAATTTGTCTCGCATATGTTTGAGAAGGATCAGTTTCTAGGAACTGGATGAGAAAATAGACGAAATCTTGACCATTAAATGGCGATCGGTTCAAGTTCAAGATTCCGTGCAGAAATTTTTTTTTGGTAAAGTCATTTGCGTCGAAAGCGCGATCAAGATTACGTACTTTGCAGAAAATTGTTTTTGTAATTTCGAAAGATTGGGAGTCATTTGCTTAAATTACCAAAAATTTTAAATTTCGTCAAGCAACAGGTAGCTTTTCAATTGCAACAAAATAAAAAAATTAATTTCTGCAAAATGCAACACGACCAAAAATTGCATACCAAAAACGAAAAATAGCCATCAGCGAAGAAGGAGAAACAAAAAATTGTGCACACCATGCATGGAACTCACGCGTAAAACTCATACTTTGACAAATTACAACCAAAACATTTTGTCCGCACGCATTTTACAATGTAGAGGTGTGCGCCGGTTGAATTTTTGTTGTCGTCGGCATGAGTATCAAATTACGTACGTACTGTGAATGGGCATTTCGTATTCACGTAATTTCTTGTCAATCATGTTGGACGGTACTTCTGGATGTGGGGATTTAATCTATTTTCTCTAGGAAACTAAAACAATTCCTATTTTTACCGTTCAACACCGGTATCACAACATTACGTAAATACGAAATGGCCATTTTTCGTACGTAAATTTAATATTGTGCCACGGCCGGCGTGTATTTCCATACAAATTAAGTCATTTTCAACGGTCGCGGCGGGGCAAATTACCAAAAAAAAGAAGTGTACTCACGCACACCTCCAATTGTACACGTACACGCTCTATACTCAAAATCAATCTCTAATATTTTTGCAACAAAAACACAACCTCATGCATACACATATCGACATATAAACACCTACAAACCTATACCCATACAAAACGAAACGAAATACACAACAAAACAACAACGAAAAAAAGAAGAAGAAGAAGAAAAGAAAACAACACACAACATTCAAAGCAATACATCTTGAATGCACTCCTGTCGCCATTCTCGACCCTTCCCATACCCATCACCATCACCACCATACCACCATTTACATAAGCATAGCCGTGCTGTGGACGGTCCCCGATACCAAACGGATCCGCGAGAACGACGAAGTAAAGGCAATGGCTAGCCAACATAACAGAAACACATACTAAACGAACTGGAGAAAACACACATCACATTTAGTTATCAGTAGTCAGAGAACCGCCAAACTTTGAAGAGAAAGGACCGAGAACATCTTAGTGGAGGGAATATTATACATTTTCTATTATATTGTGTGTGCTCTGATCAACCGTTTCTTTTTTTCAATATTTTATTTTCTATATTTTTCGAAATATATCTTTCGGTGTGTTTGATGAAAATATACAAAATTTTTTGGCTCGTTTTGCGTCTCGTGCATATTAAAGAAACCAAAGACGAAACGGGGAAAAAATAAAACAAATTTTATGGAAAATATGTGATTTTTTACGGTTGCAATTTTTCGGTTGCTGCTTGTAGATGCAGCATTCTATGAGTGTGCGACAGTGGTGTAATACGATCTATTGAAAATTTGGTATCACAAAAAAAAAAAAACGGACACTGGGAATCAATAGAATTCGAGTTTTTTATTTCTGGTGGATAATAAAAACGTGGTTCACGCTTTATTGGATATTTTGAAATTCATTTGGATATAAAGGTGAACAGAGTGGTGCAAAAATAAAAAATCATTTGGACGACAAAATAAAAAAAATAAAAAGTTAAATTGCCAGTAGTGTGGTCAGTGTGGACGGGGCAAATATTTCGAAAAACAATTTGTACACACACGGAGCTAATATACATAACCGATTAACGGACATCGACGACGACGACGAAAAAAAATCAGGTAATTTGAACATATTCAATAAAATTTAGATGTTTGAAAAGTCGTTAGTGAAGGTAGTCCGGCTGATTAACCGGCCAATAAATATTTCGCAAAAATTTACCAAAATTAAATAGATTTTCGCTGTGCATGTTACATGCAGCTAGAAATCGGTTGAAATTTGATTTTTTTTTTCGTTGGAGTCGCTCAAATACACATTTCTGCGAGTGACGACAGTGACGATTCCAATTAAATTTTTAAATTTCAAATTTTTAACCGAAATTTTATTTTCGGTCACATGGACAATTTTTTTCAGTTTTTTCCGTAGACTGATTTTTGATTCTTAAAATTTTTAGTTTAAAACGAACCAGTTGGACTGTCCTACCACGACTTTAATTGATTCATTTCTTGACCATTCCTTTATTGTGTTACTCGCTAGAATAATTTCTATCTCTCACATGCCAGTTTTTGATATCCCCGGTAGAACGTGTGTCTTCCATAATTACACATTTTTATTATCAAACAGATTTGAACCGATTAACGCATAATCTCTTGATTCGATATACTCCTCGCCACTTAAAAACGCATATTCCTATACAAACCATCCACAATCATTTTTCCGCAAACATAATAAAAACGAAAACAAGAATTTCTATCTTGACGTTATTTGCTAAATGCTAAATGCAGGAAGCAACAAGCAAACAAACAAACAAACCGCACCAAACCAACGAACTATCTTCTGTTTGTTGAATTTTTTCATCTCTTCTGTTTGTATGTACGCGGTTTGTTGATTAAATAAAATCGAAATATTTGGTTCAACAGACAAATAATAGTTTTGAAAAATGCCAATTTTCCATAAACAAAACATTTCGCATTTCAAAGTCTCGATATCGCACGGTGTACACAGCAGTGAAGCTATACAACAGTTAAACGAGACGTAACACTAATTACTTTCTCGGTATTAATAAAATTAAAGCGAACAGCGACCTCATTATAAACGCATAAACCGGTGTTTGGTAATAGCGAAATTTTAATCTGTCGTCTTAAAACCACCTTAAAATGAAGAGGCAAAAAATTCGCCATTAGATCATACAGACGACTGAGATGGGTAAATTCCGACAGCAAACAAACGGTTGGTGCTTTATGCCACATGCACACTCAAATCTATTCTGTGAAGCAACAGATTATTTGTTAAAGATTCTTTTATTAATTTTGCTTTACTATTAAGAGACGTGTCCCAGTAAATCTATAAATTTCTATTACGAAAATTCATTTGAGTCATTAACATTGTCAGTTACAATCACGGTACACATTCCGGCTCAATGGCAAAACATTAAACATCCACGCAGTTCGATTTTTTTTTAAAACTCATTCTCAATATTCAGATGACCATTATTAACACTCGGTCTACCTGTAACGTAAAATAAACAAGTCATGTCTGAACTCTCAATAATTGACCGTATCATCCAAATTCAATTCTCTTGCTAGTTAATCGAACTCTTTCAGCCTATTCCAAAGAAGTTCATTGATGAATTTCTTTTTAAAGCTTGCGGGGTGATTGTCACATCCCCTTTGAAGGGTGGAAGAGGGGCACCCAATGAAAAAGTTACTCGCGTGCTTTAATTACCCCCCTCCCCCTTGTTTCACGCAAATTGGGTCAAACTTGACCCATATTTGTAAGGACCGCCACGTTTTCTTAGACATCCCCCCTCCCTCAAAGCGTGACTTCATTTGTGTACGATCTCCAAGGGGAAGGGATTCTGAAAAGAAACTGTAAAAAGTGAGGATTTATGGATGGTCACTTAAATTTGACCCAATGACATATCCATTATTTTTTGATCACCATATCCCCCTTCGTCCACATTTTCATATATCTTTCACACTTTCTTTGCCATACCCCCTAAACCCCTTCATGGATGAAACCCTCACTTTGTTCATTTTTCCGGAAAGCGGCCGTTCTTGTTTTGTTTCGAAAAACGTTTACCTCTGTGAAAAAAATAGGAAATTCCAATTCGATATCGCTCTTGTTGCGATTTCCTATTTTCTCCCCTCGGCAAACCAACAACTATTCCTTTGAACGAATGAAGTGAATTCGGAAATACATTCCGCACAATGCAACCGGCTTACGATTATGTTGCCGGCTTATGTGAATGCATATATGGAATGACACTCACATCGTTGCCTCAAATGATACCAGCAGTTTATTAGTTGCAGTGTTTCGATATCCTCATCATCAGCGTGCACTAAATAAGACCGCCGAAAACATGGCATTCGAAGCATACATGCCAATCGCACTTTTGTCGTTCACTTCCGAAACTAGCCGCAATTGAAGCATTCGCCGTTAAAAATTATGGAACACCAAAGGTTTCCTCGTACACGAAACATGAAATACGGTCAATGAAGCCGATTTTCCTACACATTTCGTGGAATTGGTTTCGAGCTATAGAATTCCATTCATAAATTCATTTTACACACAGTTGGTGTGTGTGTCATCGTCGTAAGGACTCATAGAATACAGTATGAATATGTCGAGTTCAAAAATTTTTCCTTTTCGCTATTCTTCTCACAAAATATGCAGCGAGGCTGTTAATATTGAGTGATTGAGATATTACTAAGAGTTCTACTAATATGTTCGTGAAGAAAAGTCCCTACCCTCAGATTTGACTTAGTTCTGTCATGACATTACATTATGCCCTCTGACATTATTTACCAAAAGTCACTCAAAGTCTGCTAATGAAATTGTAAGTTAGCTTCAGGATTATATGTCTCACTCTCTCTAAGTGCTCGTTTACCTACATAATATACGTCTGCCCCCCCAAAAAAGAAGTGTCCAGCATCATCGTGATAACCTGCAAATGCAAACACTCTTCACATATGTCTTCAACATAATTGACCGATGATAGTTAAAACGTATAACGTGTGCCACGCCATCCTCTCTAAATCATTCATCATCATAAAGTTGTCTTATAATTCGATGAAAACAGTAAACAAACGTGCGAATGATACTGTGTGCTGGTCGGGGCGCACCGGTTGGTGTATCCCGATACAATTTCAACAATCTACTGATCATTTCAACGAAAATTATGTTCTTCAATTCCCAGTTTCCAGTCAGTATACACATGCACCGCATCGCTTTTCGTAAAATAAATGAAACTTTCGTTTTACTTTCTCATAATGGGGCCATCCATAAATGACGTTCTATAATTTTTGACCATCCCCTCCCACCCCCCCATTCGTGCCATGTTTTCCTGTATTTATGACATATGGCATGTCAAGTTTTGCTGACCCCTTCACCCTCCTCCTCCTAGCAAAGGACGTCATTTATGAATGGCCCCCCCCAACTGAATATAGCCGAAAAAAGAATGTATAGCGCGGCGCAGGCGTCGTAAAAATCATGGAAAGTAAAAGTAATTGTAAGCGCAAATTTTCTTTTTATTTGTAACTTCATCGAAGCCAGTCATTATCCTGTTGTAGCGGCTAGCATATAGAAAATGCTTTTTAAACGAAAAAAACATACGGAAAGCAATAAATTTTTCCATCTCGACCACGTGATGCTATATGCTCGGTGACGGGCTGAGAGAGAGAGAGAGAGAGAGAGGAGGAAGAGAGGGAGAGGAATCAGGTACATACTACACTCATATATGTATCACCAATTGAAATAGATTTTTATTGAATGGGATGATATTTTAATTGAATGGGTTGATATATAATATGGAGGATGTTAGGTTGGATGGCGAGAGTGAAGATAATAATTTTTGCTGTTTTATATCGGTTATACGGCTTATGTGTATACAAATAATTACATTCTGGGAGTTAATTCGATGTGTTATGACTGTGGCAAAGTCTACGGATTTTGTTTTGTCATGCCGTGACACTGTACAATGTCTTGACGGAATTGATACACCACATTTGGAGGAACATTTCAACCGATTTCCTATGTAACAAACACATTGCGTTTGCGTCTTTTAAGCAAACTTCCAACCTAGTCCGTCTTACTGCACGGTCAGTGACTACAATTTTAACATACTGCCCAAATTGGTCGTATATTATCGTTGTCTAAACGGAAGCAAAAGTTTCTCTTTTGTTATTTTCTTGAAAGGACGCGTGCTTTGTTGGCAAAGCACTAGCTGGGGATAAGCTTTATACAGAGCGTATTATCTGAAGAAAAGTACAAATATAATATTGACAATGGCCTCTGTGTAGATTTGAATGCTTTGTGTATTTATGACGGACGGTTTGTCTATACAATACAAAAAAACCACTGCACCGCGAGACAATTTCTGTCATCAGACAGGACCGATTCTGGTTCTCTAGGTAGCTGCTAAATTTTATTACCATTTGTTCTGTCGCATAATAATTGTCAGTATAAACAAAATTCTAACTAGCTTTCCTCAAGTAGCTGACCGTTTACGAGTGTTTGACCAGCCAAGTGTTCTGTCAGTTTCAGCAAATATGCTTTTGGGTCGAATCTACATCTGGCGGAGGTCTGCATTATGCGTTTAAGAATGCAGACCTCCGCCTCTTGCAATAATTTCGCACTTGAGGCATTAGAAGAAGGTTTAATCTAATGTCATGCCTGAAACTAAACCTTTGATTCTTCTGTGATCTGATCAAGTTTTCAGTCCTAACGCAAAAGAGCGTCGTTGCAGGAAACTCATGAATTTGAAAAAAATATCTAAGGTCGACAGGAGATATTCAAAACTAGAACATGATGACAATATGTCTGAAAAAAATATAAGGGGGACCCGTACGAGTAATCTACGGTTGTTTGTCCATAAAAGGCATACATCTTAAAACTGCTCTGCAACATTGCATCTTGAAGTCATTCCATTTATACCAATCCCTTGTTAAAATTGCTTAATTGAGAATCTCAATTTGAGATATGTTCAGAAAAAAATGGTGGTTGTCGGTCATTTTCTAAGATCACCGAAAACAGTTTTACCGCCTTACGACCGTCAAACAAAAAAAAGTTCACGGAAATCGGATGAAATTCACTCGATATATCGAGAGAAAACTCTACCTTCACTGTACAGTCGAGTATCTCAACTTAGGCTCGCTCACTCTACGGGCTCTAACTTCCCAGCCCAAGATTCGATTTTTTTCCTGTATTGGTGTGTAGTCAATACCTTTCATTGGCACCATCTATGAACTTTCTACGAGCAATACCACCGGTAATATTTTATGTGAGAAACCTCAACTCGAACATAGCACTAATTTGACCATATCTCTGGATCGATTCGACCGATTTTGCTCATCTCCGAACTTGAACTTGCAATGGTGATTACAAATCAAGGGCAAAGTGTCCCATCCAGATTGATTTCGTTTTACTTCAGTTAATCTCTTCACGGAAAAAGACAGACATTTTTTCATTGCTGATTTGGCATCCCAGGAATTCGCATTCGACGTGTTACAAACGTAAGAATTTAACTCACACTGCACATCTCCAAGGGTAACAGTAGCCGAGTCGATTTTTGTACTGAAATTGTCAAAACATGCAGGCGGTGCCTCGTTCATAGCATCGATAGAACACATCGTGGTGTAAAGTGATGTATGGACGAGTTGTTGATTATGAAACGGGGAACAAATCATCTGAACATAGAAGCGCTCTACGACCACAAGTTTCGAAGAAATGAGGTGGTCCTTTGTGATGAAATTTCAAATTTGCTAAATTTGGA
>JANTFA010157860.1:0-20363 GCA_026413405.1 Phytosciara flavipes
CTGTTGTGTCTGACTAGTAAAATTTTCGCATTATAAACTTGTCCGGCACTCCTGACTCCTTACCTTTCAACGTACATTATATGCTTGATTGGGCTGGCAAAATATTCATTTGGACACTTATTTGAATTTGTTAGAACGTTCGACGGCTGAGATGTAGAAATTTGAGCTATCGCTAGGGCTAAGGCTAAGGCTCCTAGAGCTTAATTACAAAAGTCGTTGAATTTGTTTTTTGCGTGCTGGCCAATTGGCATAGGTTTCAAACTGGTCCCAAATGAGGGTCAAAGATGAGCGTGCGGGCTCTCGGTCTATAACACCCCATATCGACTGTTGCCAGTTTCGTTATAATTCAAGTCAATAACTGGTCATGTTTCGGGTTGAACGACAACATATTGTCGGATTCACCGCTGAAGATGTACATATAATTTCCCAAATGAAATATAATATTACAAATAGGCATCAACAATTCAGATGGATTACAATAAATACTGTTGATTTACCTTATTCAGAAATAAACTTGTCTAAAACCGATCGTGACTGCGATTTCCTGTAAAACGCAAAGTATCTTATCTCTTTCCCGAAACCGTAACCCAAATGCATTCTACTGGTTAATTTAGAAAATTTATATATTTGTATCGGTTTGTGCTGCATGGCAAACAAGAGACAAATGTACAGTTTTTCTTAATGACATTTTGCACAATATTTATGTTCAGAATTTATTCTTTAGCCATGGTAATAATAAATGCATGGAACATTTATAGGTGGAATGCAATGTTCCATAACACAAATATTGTATAAAATGTGAAGACGTTTTCAAGTTTGGTTTCTACTTTTCTTTCTCGTTATTTTATTTTAATTTTAAATAAAGAAACTGAAAACAAAGTTCATTTCGGAAAACATGGCACCCATCCCACATCTCAAAGATGAAGTAAGAAAACAAAAAGTGTCAAGAAAACGAAAACAAAAAAAAATAATTTTTTTGAGTTGACCTTAAACGATATAAGCAGTTCAATGAGTGAGTTTTTCATGTTTTATTACATGCGTTCAATGAAATCAAATCCTATATAAGGCAAAACGTCTAGTACAAGTTAATCATGTTCATACAAAATATTTGTCGTTAAATAAATCACTTTTTAATATAATAAAATGAAAATGGTTTGTTAATAAACCTTAATCTTTTTCAATTTTAATAACATAAAATGTGTGAAAGTCCACATAAAAGTGCAACAACAACAACAACGAAAACTTGGGCCATAAAAATCTACCTTACCATCACTGAAATGCACACAATTTTTTCTTGTAAAATAAGAAATTCAAGAAAACTTTTTTGTTTCGGATTTTTTTTCACTCTTCATTTCTGTAAATTTATTTTTTGTTTAATCACGAAAATTGAAGGTAGGCTTTAAAAACATAATTTAAATAATAAAAATGTTCATAAGCATGTAATATATGAGTTACTCTTAAAATGGTATAGACGACCTATTGAACGCGATGCTTGCAAAATATATTGGAAAATAAATTTGCAGCAAGGTTGCTGAAAAAAAATATTCAAGATACACATTTTGGCGGGGGGGTAACCAAAAAATCTGTCCCAACAATTCCATTTATTTCCAATTCATTTCCAATCATTTCCAAAAATTCCAATTGATATTTCCAAAATTTCCATCTGCATGTCCCAAAAATTTCGCAGTGGTTACCCCCTCGCATTTTGGTGTGTGTAATAAATTGTTCATCAACAAATTTTTTGTTTGCATCAAATTCTATTCCATACACGGGCAATTCCATGCTAAAATGATTGTCGTCTGTCTTGTTATATTTCTCTCAACAATAAATCAAATCTCCCACTTTATGATTTTGCGGATGATGAACTGCGAAGTTTTTCAAACTAGCGGACTGAAACGGTCGCTAGTATGTATGAAATTGAGAGAAGTTCTGACATTTCCAACGTTAAGCTCCAGCACAACGAACTACTAGCAACAACTAAATACAAAAAGAACACGTGAGCAATTAGCAAATCATAAAAGAAATGAAATTTTATTGATTTTACTTGGTTTTTATTAGTCGGACAATTCAAATCGAAGTCTTTCATCTATCAAAAGAAGAAAACAGTATCAGCCTTATGGCGAATTGAACTTAATCAACGGAATTTCATTTTTCTTATAATTCGCTAATTGCTCATGTCCACTTTATGCGTTTAGCTGTTTATTTATGAGTAATGACATGTAGTATGCTTGTGAACGTAAATAACTTGGAATGAAGAATTGGCGAACAGGTGTCTACCCGAAAATTAACCCGATTTTTTCAGGTCAGAATCGACCCGAAAAAAAAACGGGTTCAATTTGACCCGTTAGGCGTTAGCCAGCCTTAGTGGAAACCGAACTCACGATTCTCACATTTCAAGTTCGTTACTCTAGATCCATATTTGAACTATTCGTGCTCGTTATGTTTCTCAAATGAAAGCGGAACTGAACGATGCCAATTTCTCTATTTGTCACAATGGCCTAGGACGGTCCTAGACACTTTACAAGAAAGATCTTTAGATTTAATTGAATAGTGATTAAACTTCCCCTGTCCAACGAAGTAGCTAGCTGACATAGAATTGGTCAAAAATAGAGCTACATGATTTCCAATGTTTTATTGAAAAGTTCTCACTGACGATGGAATCGCCCGTATATGCAGAATTTGCCCAAGAAGTTCAGTATAAAAGGCAATGAAACATGAATGCAAAGTATAGGTAATGAATGGTAACATTAATCTATTTCCTAAACAACACATAAAAGTGTATATCCGAAGTGTTAGTGGTGGCTATATGCATATCACACTTCTAATTCAATATACAAGCCAAAAACTTCCTCAAATTCTTGTTGGCTTACTTTCGAAACATTTTTTTTTTGAAGTAAACTGAACAGAAAACCATATCCTTATGTGTGTGTACGACCAGCTAAAACAAAGTTTATTGTAATTTCGTTCTTCTGTTATATAATTTATGCATCGAGTAATCACATCAGTGTTATTTGATCATAAAATCAATCAATTGTAGGTGTTGATGTTGAATGTTTTTTTTTGTTTTATGGATTATCGTTAGTTCGGCGGTTTTTAAGCCCGTTCGAAGTACGAGGGTCTCATGCCTTTACTCTTTTGCAACACGTCGATTTCGAACTCTGGAGTAAGGGTAAACCTTCTGGGGTCACCACTAGATGCCAAATCAGCATTTAAAAACAAATGCCCGTCTGTCGGTTTGTCTGTCGATCTGGTATCACGATAACTTGAGTAAAACGAAACCAATCTTGATGGGACTTTTTTTTCCCTCGATTTGTTATCAAAAAATCCAGACTAGTTCGAAGATCCAATCCAATCCAAGAAATTTTTTTGTCAAACTCGGATCTTGTGTTCGGAAGCTAGAGCTCATAGAGTGAGCCTAATTTGAGCTACTCGACCGTACAGTTAAGGTATAGAGTTTTTTGTCGAGTAAATTTTATTCGATTTGCATGATCTTTTTTTTGTTTCAAAGGTTGAGACGACCGTAAGGTGGTAATACTGTTTTCGGTGACCTAAGAAAATGGCCGCAAGCCGCCATTTTGGATTTTACTGTTTTTTGCCTGTATTTCGAGTAAATGTCACCTGACTGATGCATTTTCTATAGAGTTCAGTTTATAAATGACACTTCGGATGAGACTTTCGAAATTGCTGTAAGCAATTTTAACAAGGGATGAGTCTAAATAAAATGCTTTAAAAATAACATTTCAAAGCAGTTGCATGGACACCTATCTACTCGTACGGGTCCCCCCTATGTTTTTTTTTCTACAATTCTTTTTTTTCTTTACTTTATATTCGCGATTTAGCTGAAATTGGAGGAAATCACTCAGAGACTTTGACATTGGCTATTGAAATATTGAAAAGTCGAAAGAAAGAGAGAGAATTAAGGAGAGGAAAAAAAACTTTTTGGCGAATGACATTCATTCATGAATAAATTCCATTTTTTTCCATTTTTTATTTATTGTTTAACAATGTTATTTAATCGTATTAGCAACGTAAAAAAGCGAAATCTTTATTGTAATTGCCTATTATGGTGGTAACAATGACATTCCAGCAGTGTGTGAGCAGTATGAATGGGAAGTTACGAATTTTGATGTGTGTGTTCGTCGTCGTCTCTTCTTCATGTTCATTTTAAAAACGAAAAGCAATATTTTAGGCCGATTTCATTTGTGGAATAATGAAATTCAATTAACCGTGCATTGTGCCAGTCCATTTCGCTTATTACACACCATAATATCCAATGCCGTGTTTTGTTGGTCACTTTGCTTACACCATCCAATGCCCTTCAAAGCAGGTTTCAGTTTTATACATTTTAGATGTCACTGGGTTAAGTGGTTTCCAATTTCATTATGGGGTTCTACGAATGACGAATGCAAAGAACCTCCAATCATTCTCTATTAAATTCTCTAGCACAGACTTCACATCATCGTGAAGTTCACGACAATTACCTAATATGGACATTATGAGAGAAAATACGTTTTACACTACTACAATGCTGCATACGTATAGTGCAAGGAATGAGGATAATCATTGTAAATAAGAGTTGATGAAAACAATCGTTCCCTTCCCCCAGAGACGCTGGGAAACGAATAGAATGTAATCTCGATCAAGTAAAGTATGTGACATGATTTATTCGCCATCGACTGAATAGCGTAGTGGTTAACTCGTCTGCTTTCCATTAAACGATTGAAGTTTAATCGTGGTAATTGGCGGAAAAAGCTTTCACACGGCTTGCCGGTAAACATTATTGTTGGGGAGCTCTGGCATTCTACTTCAACTAGTTTTTTTGTAAAAATAAAATCGATTTATTATCCCTTTACCTAGGGTGTTTGGTCCTATGTACATAGATGACACTCAACATCAATGTAACTTAGGTTTGGCAGTAAAAACTTTCGGAAATGGAAGGATCTCTAAAAGTACCTCTACCTCTACTGACCTCTATATCGATTTTTATGTCTTTTTGTGTAGCTAAACAGTGAACGTTTGTAAAATCTCATCACTTCGGTTGTTTTTCGAAAAGACAAGACAATTGGGTGAACGAATAATTTGTAGAACTACGGAGCCAATGTCAACATAGCACATTATATTGCCTCACCAAAAGATATTCGTGCCCTGTTGTATACGTTTCATATAAAACATTATGGCTTTTTTGTTCACCACTTGAATGCTTGAACAAATATTGATCAAAACTACAGGCATTGACAAACGAAATTAATCGTCTACGAAATTCTACTGTATTCAAAGTTACTATGCTAACGAATGCCTGATTTTTAGTATCGTTATTGACACACGATGACAGCGCAGCAAAGTTTGATTCGATTCATGAGAAATTAGTTCCACAATCTGATCGAAAATATTTGATTGTTCAAGGCATTTGTTTTAGCATATATGCCAGATTATAATCTGAACACGGAATATAATTTTGGTCAACCGCAACCAAAACTTTTCGTGGTCTCCTTGTCAAAACAGCAAACCTCTAATGTCATAAATAACGTTTCACGATTATAACTTTAGCATCGCATAATTAATGTTCTGCATAATATCCATGTGTGCCAACCTACATGCCAAAAACAACCAAAACTTTGAATTTTGTTGATCAGCTGAATTATTTCATGAGACAGTAGTCAAGTAAAAATAAAAGTCTCGAAGTGTCGAATACGTAGAGGACAACAGGATTTAAGGCCGTGAGACTGATTCGACACATTGAGACTTTTATTTTCTCTCGTGTAGTAATGAAAACAAAAGTCAACTAACCACAATTGTTGACTAACTTTGGTGCGTAAGCGCAGAGGAGCAACTCACTGGATAGTTTAGTACGTTTTTAGGTCTTTTTTCTCTGGGGAAAACCATATTGTGGACATTTTGTCTATTCGAAAAAATCAACCGATCTCCTCAAGTATTTAAACCTTCAATATTAGATAGTCGATAGTTGGTAGTTGCAATTCGATAGTTGATAGCTGACTACCAAAATAATTGACTAACTGACTAACTTCGCAAAATATTTGGGTTTATTGGCTCATTAACAGCATTCATTACAAGCGCTATGGAGGAATTCTAATGGAATATTCTTCAATTTAAAATGGACGGGTTTACCATCAAGTCATGGAAAAGAGAAGAAAAATTCTCAACAAGCTTCAGCCGATCGATTCCTGTTTATAGATATTTCATCAGTGACAGTTTAATATTGAAATAATTTGATAATAAATAACAACAGAACACTGCCAACGGGCTTTGCCCCCTGGCTGAATGGCATCTACAAACAGAACACGAATTTTTTGAGGGGAGAGAGTTAGGAGAGAGAGAGCCAATTCATATCTCAGCCGATAATGAGCTCAGATATTCTGTATACACAATTCATCGTGTATGGGTGACGTCATACATGTCCTTCTTCTGTGTACGGTTCGTTGACCTCAAACCTCAAATACCCAGAATTTACAGAATTTGTCCCTCACCGAGGTTGAACCCGGGTTTTCTTGTTGGAAGGCTAGTACGTTGCCACTGAGCCAGCCCGTTCCTAAAACCATGACATTTAATCATCACAATGATGATTGGTGTGTAGAAAATTATATAATTTTCCAACGAACACACAAAGATATGAAACATTTCTTCCAAGAACACTTAATAGAAATACCATTCTCCCCGATCGATGTATCATCTTAAGAATGCAAAACATTGTGTCGTATTTGGTAAATGAAATTTCGCAAAAAAACTGTTTTATCACTTTCACTGAATTTCAAATATCGTCTTATCACAACACCGTTTTTCGTGCTATACTCAAATGCTAATCGCGGTGCCATAACAAGAAGAAACCGTGATTCATCTGGGAAACGGGATTTATAAACAAAACGAAACATTTTGTTTTTGGTTGATTAGAATATTATCGTCTGGTCACATTTCGAATTCGATATAGTTGGCATTGAACACTGAAATTATTGAAGTTTACCAAACACCAAAAGATCAACATGCCCGTCCGTCCATTGCCATAGAATATGTTGGATGTGTTTTTTTTTTGTTTCGAAAAATTGATAAGAAGATTTGTGAACGTGTGTATTGGGATGCAAAGTCTGGTAACGTCCCATACAACTATAAATGTAATTAACATGTCTTGTCCAATACGAATATTAATTTGAAATTTAAAAATGTTAAAGCAATGCAATAGCACACAACAAACTCTTATCAGCTGGACATTGTTAAAAATACACATCAGAACTTATTATCATAAATGGAATAATGAACGAAATGAAATGCTGTGTAATTTGTGTGTAGTATTCATTCACTGTGACTGGATCTTTATATTGTTTTCCACTTAAATTCAACATCACATTTTTTCGGTGTAAACTTCAGTCGGCCGCCAATATTAATAAATCAAATCCCAAAAAAGAACAGCTCGATTATTGCATATGGGACATTGTTGCATCGGACATAAAACACATTTCGAATGTGGAAAAGATTTTGTGGTTTTTGTTTTTGGACCGAAACGGCATCTGTGCCTCCATACAATGATATGTAGGTACGATTTTTGTTTTAAAAAAAAAATCGGCTCCACAATTGAATCCACGACACCACGAAAGAACATTTTCCCAGGCTGTATGTGCGTTCCATGACAGTGTTGTTCTCTCGAACATTTTTTTGTTTATTTCAAAAAATTTCGGTCAATTTGTCAACTAAAAACTAATTTTCTTCCCTTTGTTTCCACTTACAGTTATGAACGTTCGTCTCGCCGCAAACCACTATCGGATCGGTCCAAGCGATCACACAATAGACGCAGTCCGACATCACAACGCCGTACGAACCGATACCGGCACAGGGAAGATCGTTCGCACAGCAATTCACGACGTCGCCATCGGCACAAAGAAAGAGAAGATAGGATAACACCACCCAAGGTAAAAGAATTCTTATTTGTATTTAGGATGAAAAAACATATTTTCTTTTGTTCATTTTGAAAATTCGATTTTTTTTTTAAATGACGCGTTTTATAAACCCCAAAACGAACTGCAATTTGGGAGATTAGTTTTTTGTTTATTGAGCGAACATTTTTTTTTATACAAATTAACCAGTGGATTGAGTGGATTGAGTGAATGACTTTGTGGTTGACGATGTAGAGTTAATGTTTTTATTGCCTAATAACAAAAATCAAGAAACAACTTTATGTACAGCAGTGCCAACAAAGTAGTTCTTGAATAGATTTTCATATGTACTTTTGCGCACTAGTGCGGAAAATTGATGTTTGGAAAAATGAGGATGTCACTTCTTTACATAAAATCTTGTTGCTAACTTGACCCTAAACTGGAATTTTGTGCATACGATGAGTTATCAACCTGGGCATCGCCTCGGGTTGACGACTTTCACACCTATTGCGCAAAATTTCCATTCCGGCACATGTCAGCAAAATAGCTATGAATGTAACATCCGAATTCAGTCGTATATAGTTCGGTTCACATCAACATTCATCATCAAAAATTGAATGAATGTCGAAATGTTGTCAATAGAACAACAAGTCAGCTATTTCTAGATCGTGCATTGTGTAATTGAAGGTTATCTCGATATAAATACACATAATTAGATATTGATATATGAATGGCTTTCGTCTTGCAACTTTAACGGACACCTAGAAATTTTATTTTCGATTTTGTTTTGACTGCTAGCGTAAATTGAAAAATTTTTGTCAATGAAATTGACGACTTTAATGTGTGAATTTTCGTTAATTGAATTTGAATATTTACGTATCAGTTCTTCTATTAACCAGACCAGACCAGACCAGTCTCTAAAAAATGATTGTTTGTATATTTCTGCTTGGGGTTATTTTTTCTTTCTTACTTCTTTCCTACTTCGGATATTGAGAAAAATATTTATTTTTAAGACAAGAGATTAAACGCTGTGAATGTACACTGACTGACGTTCTCGGTCTCGGCTATATATTAAAAAAAAAACGATTTTTTTCTTTCATTCATTCAATAATGATCATTTAATCGTTTGATTCACAAATGGTTTTCGATGTGAAATTTTAATTGCGAATGGCCAGTGGCTAGACACTCTAAAACTGCAATCACGAATCCGAAGTCAACAAAAAATAATTGTGGACTCGGTAATCTGAGTTCCATACAAATTAGGAATTGCGTTCATTTGCATGGTATCTCATTAACATCATTCAGTCAATCTCTTCGATCAACATTATTTCGAATATATGTTGTGCATTTATAATTCAAAGGACACAACAATATTGAGAAATTTATACGTTTTCATTGAAAGTTTAAACGGAATATTCGTGGGGTGACTGGATGATTTTACTGGCATAAAGGTGATTGTCAGGTGTAAATAAAAACTTTCGCAATTTTAATGTAAGTCATATTGGCCTGCGAGTATAGTCTGTTGAAATGAAGTTCAAATGATAAGTTTACTCGATGAAGGAAAACTTCAATGGGGGTCATCCGTAAAAGACTAAGTCATCTCACTGATTGCTGCCCAGTTGTGTTTTCTCAATGATCTCGAAGAATTATCCCACCGTTTAGTAGCCTGAACAAGTGAATTCAATTGAAATATTTTGATGGCGTGAAATTGAGCATCAACGGGCGGAACTTTCCTTTATGTCCGCGGGCATGTTGCAAAAAATCCGCCCGGAAAAAATGTTGGTTGTATGATGAAAGAATTTTAATTGAATTGACTCGTTAGGGCTTCAACGTAGGCTATAAAACGGTAGGAAAATTCTTCGAGATCTTTGAGAAAACTCGAACGAGCAACATCAAGAGGAGCAGTGATAAAAAGTCAATATAAGTGAGAATGTTTAGTGAATTTTAAGAAAATGAATGGGTACTTTTTGGGAATGATTAGCTCGTAATGACGTTCGCATTCGGGCAGCTCACTCACTTCTAACTCCCCCATTTGGGAGGAATAAATGGGAGCGATAGATTATAGTCGAGATGATATGCAACTTTCCGAATTGACATTTGAATGGTTCTCACCGACTTCTTTCATAAATTTCATGCGGAAAATACAATAAAATCGGGTCTCTTTACTCGATACATGGCCATGGCCAAAGATTTGTTGTCTCAGTGCGTTATTGTTTTATGATACTATGAAGAGGTCCGATAAAAATCAGTTTAATCATCTCACATAAACAACAGTTAATTATTATGTAGCGTCGAATGGGTATAACGTAGTCGAATCGAGGTCGTAATGACTTTTAATTCTATAGCCGCCATTTCCTCTATGAATGAAAATTAGTATGACTGAATTCAGTTAGCTAATCTTTCAGTTTAATTATCGGAAACAAGAAAATATTACAATTCATTGGTCAAGCGACATAAAACTAGATTTTGAGTTCCTGCTGATGATGCATGAAACGAAAATGATGCATGCACAATCTAACGTCTCTCTGAGCCATATGTTTTTTTGCTTCTTCTTCTTCTTCTTCTTCCATATACCAAGAGAATTACATATTGATGTGATGGCTCAGATGCTTAGGCTATTAGATAATTACACTGGACTTTCTTTTGCCGTTTCGCAATGACTAATTGCATCCATAAATTGTATAATTACCTCTTCAGAAGTGTGTGTCTGTCTGCTTCATTCCATTTCCTTCCATCTTATTTCACCTATTAAAGAAAATGTTGTGACAATGTGTTGTTTTGACACGGCATATAAACGCTTTGAAGAAGAATTATCACAGTCTAATGTGGTGTTACACATTTGTATTATGAGATAGTCGAAAATAAAATTTATCAAATCGGATTTAAAACATCTCCACTACATGTGGGACTTGAACTAAAATTAAACAATTTCTATTTCGAGGGTGTGAATCAAATAAAAGAAAAAATTAACAAAAACAAATTGACTTCCGTTTTGCGCAAAAAAGAAATCTTTTAAAAGAGTATTCATGCAGGGAAAAGGGTGCTTCAATTTGTGTATCAACTGAATGCAGTCAACAGACATTCTAACTGACAACCTGTCGAGACTTTTACTCAGTGCATCAGTGAACTGATTTTGCGCAGAATGCTAGACACGGGAACATTTTTAGACCCGTACGAAATACGAGGGTCTTACGCTTTCACTGACCGAAAAGTCCTTCGACCGAAAAGCATTTGAATTTTTTTTAGTGACCTAAGAAAATGGCTGTCAGCCACCATTTTGGATATTAGAGTTTTTGACTATCTCAAGTAAAATTCACTTGATTTTAAACGGGAGTTTCAAATTTGCTGTAAGCAATTTTAACAAGTGAAGAGTTTAGTAAATGAAATAATCAAAAGATGCAGTTTTAGGATGTATTCCGTCTGTAGAAACCTAGCTACATGCCATCCCACTACTCGTACGTGTCCGCCCAATGTTTTTGTAAATATATTTTTAATTAACGAAATAAAAGCGCAATGCCACATCACATTCGCATATCTTCTTCCTATTTTAAATTGTCAACCGTTCATCACCGAGGGTCACTGTTCCATTTCAAAAATGTGACATTATTGTGCGTGCAATAACCCAGTTTAACAGATCATATTTTTCAATGTCACATCTCTATGGAATAAAGAAGAAGAAAAAGAAGGAGAACCCAAAAAACGATAGATAGCTTTAAATCACAGCCGCACACATGCATCAATTTAAGTCACCCTGTAATGGATTGACGCCTGTGCTTTCTTATTTTCTCAACTCTTTTTGAATACAATGAAAAAACTGGTGGAAATTTAGCACTTTTTGACGATCCGTTTTTGTATTGATGACCAAAACACTGTGATGATGTGAACAAGTTCTATAAATAAGAAAAAAAGAAGAAGAGGAAGATGATGGGTTGAAGAAGAGAAACAGAAAACGAAATAACCTTACATTTTCTCACACAGTATGGGCGATGTAGTAATCATTTTTCAAATGAAAAATCTTTTGCTTATTTTCTTTTACTCTCATTTGCATTATATACTTTCTGGTGTGTTGGCAAACACGCACACACACACCCAGACAGAGACACCAATACACTTGCACAGCCAGGTTCTATTTTCCATTCTATTGGCAAGCATTTTCGTTGATCTTGCAGTTGTATATTTTCGTAAAATATATTTTCCACCAAAGAAAAAAAAAGGAATGTGTATCGGGAGTCGTATAGGTGTATAATACACACAGGCAATCCGTTGTGTACATAATCCGTTTCAGTTTCGAAAACGTATAATTAGTATAACACTCCACTATACTATTTGAAACACAGTGAAAACCGTATAATGATCTTCGTCCGATCAGCGATCGCAAATTCGGATTCTCGGTTGTTGATTTTTTGTTAAGATTTGGAGCCCAACACTCATATATTCGTTATACTACATACGTTTCGGTAAAGCAGATATCTCGCGCGGATTTGCTTCTTTTCTTTTTTTTTCGTTTGTTCTTCTTCAATCATATATTAAGCCTACAAAATTTTTTTTTTTATTTATTTATTTATCATTTAAAGTTTTTCAAAATTTGAGTGATTACAGTTGAGTCACTTTTTTGCCCGCAGGAGAAGTTCCAAGTGATTTTACTTTCATATTAATCAGTGATAATCAGTGTGCCATAAAAAGAAGAAAAAAAAGTTCTATCGATTCTGACGCTTTTGATTTGATATCAGAACAATTTTATAATCTTGTGTTATACGATCGACAATTCAACGACAAACATAACATTGACTTGAGTGTTGTTTTGGTTTAATATAATTTGAACTTTTCATTTTATAATTTATTTCTGTTATTGCTGAGACACATCATCATCATCGTCTTCCAAACAAATCCGCGATATTATTTATTTTGTGTGTTTGCGAATGCATTTTCTTCGCTCTGCTATTTAGTTTCGGTTTAGTTTTTTTTTCGGTTGTTGTTGTTGTTGTTGTTCCCGAGGGGTGACGCACTTTTTATGTTCATAGACTAAATGAAATTAAACACGGACTAGATCAGCCTATTTCGGAGTAAATTCTTCCTAGATTGAACCATTGAAGTGTTCGTGTCGAGTAGTTGGGGGTTTTTTTTTAAATTTAGTCCCACGCGATTAGGTCCGTTTAGGTTAAGTTGCAATTTTCCCAGAGCTCCCAACAAATTAAAGTCGCCAATAACTCGATAAATATGAATCTTATGTGTTCTATCACCCAAATAGACCTCCTAAATAAGGTAAAACCACAAAGGTTGATTTCATAGAATGAACATTTATCAATTGATTGATGATGTAAATATCTGAAAAAAAGTTGACGTCATTCATGGACAGTCCCTTTAGTCCAACAAGTGTGTTACCTCGACCTTTCGGTTCTGCGAACTCGACAACGACTCTTAACGGTTCAGGGCCACTGCGATTAAGGATTTAAATAGATTCAGAGATTAAAACTGAGTGAATGGCTAAACGAATTTGATGGTCTAAATGGGACTAAACAGAGTGAGCCACCCCTCGGTTGTTCCTTCTTATGATTTTATCATTTCGAAGCCATTCAGTTTTATCAATTTCACATTATTGTTAGTTTCGCGAGCATAATAATTGGTGCTTTGTGTGAAAAAAATCCTTGTTCTCATTTGTTGTTTTTCTTTTTTCATTCTCTCGCTCGTCTTTCTATGCCATTACTTATATTTGAATGTGATATTTTTAGACGGGGGAACATAAAATATTTTTCGCGATATTTTAAATGTTAATTTCCAATTTTTTCGTATATTATGCCACCGCACACCAGAGGTGCGTTATAGTTGAAGCAATAATAAAAATAAATTATTTGAAAAAAGTTAAGAAAAAGTGATGTATTGATTGGGATTTATTTTTAGTTGTAAAAAGAAAATAAAAAGAAAGGCAAACAGACAGAGTGTGTGTGTGTGTGTGTACAGTACAGTACACAGTACTCATGTAAAAAGACTTATCTACATGAGAGTGTTGCGGTAATATAAGCGGTCGTCGAAAGAATATTAAAAGTCGATTAATGTTTACACATACGTGTATCTCCAGCTAAGTCTGCTGAGATAACGATGTTTTAGTGCAACAAAAGTTCCTTTCATTTTTTTTCTTCTTCTCGTTTAACCAAACAAAAACGAAAACAACAACAACAGCAAAAGACAATCGATGATAATTGACGATAGAATGTCAACAGACGTTGAAATAAAGAGTAACGACGGTTGTACGCCTAGAAATGCATTATTTTGTTGCCATTCGCCAGTATGTTTAAACGGACCGAAAATCCTACCAATCGACTATCAGACAACCATCCGGCAACCGGATGTTATTCCTGTGAGTGTACCCGATCTATCCAAATTGGGTATGATGAATGCAATGCATAGAGATGTTAATAAATCTGAAATTCAGTCAGAAGCTGCGGGTGGAAAGCAGCTGCAGCAGCAGCAGCCGGCGCCGTTGTCTGCCACCGCACCATCGACACAGGACGTACGGCTCGGCGTTGTTTTGCGTCGTGTAACGCCGCCGCGTAAAACGGTGATGGTGAAAAAATCGGATCCGATGATGGGCGTGGTGTTGAGAAAGGTAGAAAAACATACGCTTGCAATTCCCAAACCGCGACCCGCTGAACGTAGTCCTCCTCCCAAAAAAGCTTCTGCCAAAATGCCTGTCGTCGAAATGGCCAATCCGAAACAATTAACGGCCCAGTCAATTGTTGTGCCATCGGTGGTGGTCACACCAGCCCCAATACCTGCACAACCCGTTAATTTGCTAAAAAATCGACCCCCGCTTGAAATTCATCGCATTGAAGGCGATAAAATAATCATTATTCGTCGAATACCAAAAGCCAATCCTCCTGCAGGTCAAGATAAAACGCATTCGGGTCACGGTAAACACAGCGATAATAGTAGAACCCATTCCGGTCACAAAAGCCATAGACACCATTCCGGTCATGGTAAATTGAAGGCCAGTGCTGCCGGAGCGCTGGCAAATGGTTCAGCGAAAAATGGATCGACAACTCAGGTTACATTTTCGTTGTGTAAAATGTTTTTTCTTTTCGTTTTTTTTCAATGTCTTTTTTGAGTCTTAATATTACGTGTCGGACTTGGAGTTATTTTGTAGTATCCTCTTGTCGAAAAACCGTTCAACCTAAATAGAATGAAAATTGTCCTCGTCTGGGAACCTCCTTGAAATTTTGAAACGGCTTTGTCGCTAATATCCATACCCACTAACGCTTCATTACATCATCCCAAAATTGTGTTCAACAAAATTCAGAATGATTTTAGTTTAGTTGTTACTTGTGTATTGAACTGTATTTTTATCCCGCCATAACCCGCATTTTACATAACTGAAACGGAATCAAGTTTATGTGAGTGAGAACAGAACTTTCGGGCAGAAACCAAAATTTTTTTTTCTGTTTCTCGTTACTTCGTTTAACTAAAATCGAACACACCATAATATCCACACACAGTTTATGTTTATGTCAGGTATACTAATGTGTAGTATACCACAAGTACTTGGTTATTCAATTCAGTGATTTGTTGCTATTTTTATGATCTAATTGGGATGTTATTTACAGAGCGATTAAAGTCTCTACTTTGGTATATGTGGATGCAATAGGAAAGTTGTCGTTTGTCGTTCAATGAAATTTTAATTTCAACATCTCATTCCTATTACAAATAATGCGGATGCGAATTTGTTTGATTTATATGTTGAAAGGAATGAAAAATACGGTTCAATTACAAGTATTTCCATTCTGAAATATAGCAACACGAGAAGAAAAATTTCAAATAATTTTTTTTTGTATTACGAAACATAAACAAGAAATTTTTTCCAGAAACGTATTTCCACTTATGATTTTCCAATGTTTTGTGAAAACGAAATGAATTTGTATCCAACGACACACACCATAACACCGACAGCGACAACAACAACCACGGCATTAGCAGCAGTAGCTCCACCAGCATCATCAACATCATCGTCACTGAATTCAATTCCATCGAAGTACATAAATACAGCAAAAAATGACAACAACAATCCAATCACAAACTATTCCACTTTCATTACAACGTTTGATAACAACAGTAACTGTCCGGCAAAGCGTAATGAAAATATGGCCGCCGATGCATCACCATTCACCTACGGCCAATTGCCTGTCGCAGCAATTTCGCAAAATCAACCGATCCGAGTTAATTGTGATAATTTAAGTGGTGCGACGAGTCGTAATAATCCACTGTGTTGTAAGCCCTCATCACGAGGTAAAGTGTTGAATTACAATGATCACAATATTAACTTCAGCCAATCCAATTATAATACCCATAACAACAACAACAACAACGGCAGCAGCAGCATCAGCAACTACAGCATCAACAATTTCAACATCAACAATAACAATAATCAAAGCAATAGGAACAATGTACCATCAAGTAACAATGAAAGCGACAATAATGCCAGAGGAAACGATCGATCATACAAGGGCCACATGAAGAATTATCATGCCGACAATGATGAAGTAATTGACTTGACGATGAAAGTACCAGTCAGCGAAATGTACAACGACGATATCGATTATATGAACAATTACCTGCGCAGTCTGCCCGACTACAAGGAATTGAACAATAAAATCAATCAGGAGTATCAGAAATGCGAAGAAATGTACGATCGCTTGCAGAGCATCAATTCGGGATTGAAGAACAATCCGCTGGCCAAGTCAAATTCATGCCAGAGCATACCGAACAAACGGTTCGCCGCCCAGACGAATACGAAGCCCATCGATGCGCTGCAACAGAAAATCTCGCGCAGTACGTCCAGTACAACGATACCGCAAAATTATCGGAATGAAAACTTTGATTTGAATAAACATTCGTACATACCAGTCAGCCGACCGGAATTGAATCTATCGTCATATCAACCGATACCGAAAGGCCATGGTATCTTACAGAAGAGCGCATCGAATTCGGCAGTGAACCGTACGAATGCTAAACAATATTTGAATAGTTATTGGAGTGACAACATAGCAAAGACAAACCAGCAGAAAATGGGCTGGAATTATAGCAAAATTATGGCCGGTTCGAAAGAGGATTTACGGTCATCGAAAGCGGACGCGGCACCATCGACAAACTTTAAATTGCAAAAGAATTTGTCTTTGTCGCAATTGGATAAACGATTGCGTCAAGATTTGTCGAAAGAGGAACTTTACAATTTGATTTGTAATGAGAATCCACCGAAAAACGAAACAATCAAAGTTGAAGTGGAAACAGCGGCACGGTCACCGCCCAATAAGTTTGCCAGCTTTTTGAAGCCATTGTCGAAAAGTATTTCACAGAGCAGTGTTCAGACGGTACTAAGTAAGCCGTTAATTAAGTCGTCAAGTAAATCGAATATTCCTGGCTTTTTCCGACCGCTGTGCAAAAGCTCGTCCAATACGCACGTCTTCACACAAAATCAGCCTATGTCCACCACACCGACGGAAACATTTGTACAGAAAGGCTTAGCAAAAAGTTCGTCCAGTTCGTGTGTGCTAGGCATAAATAAACCTCAACCGGTGGCACAGCCATTTTTCTTGCGTAAAAATGAGTCCTGTTCGACATTAGCGTCGCCAAACATATGGAGCGGTACATCGATTCCCAAATCGAATGACATGAGCAGCGCTCAGAAGCAGATTTTTCGCAACAATGAAATGCTAAAAAACATTCAGTCCAGTCACCCCAATTTGTCATTGAACAAACCGCAAACAACGCCAACGAGGGCAGAGAATTTCTTTGTCACCCAAGTGGTGCCCCAGCCGAATAAGGTAGTCGTCAATTATCCGCCGTTCACGAAAATCTCTTCTATTCAAATACCCATAAATGGCAGTTTACCTTCAGCTTTCGGTGATTCGAATCCAGCAATGGCTGCGGCACCTGGAATCGATACGAACAGGCAAATAGCTGACGCTCACCGAAAAATGGGTGGATTGAAAGCGAAAAATTATACGAAAACTGATCATGCAATGAAAGCAAAACAAAGCCAACAACAGCCAGCCAATTCAACAAACAATCAGAAGGACAAGCATGATGCTGTTATGCAGATTGACTTTAATGACAATATCAGCTACACTCAACATTATGCAATGCAGCAACAGCAGCACCAACAACATCAACAATCGCTGAAAACAAACTTAATTTCAGACAGTAAAAAATGCACACCCAACAACCATTTGGATCGTCTGAATCAGCAGAATTTCGATAAGCATGAACCGAATCGGCCCACCACGGCAAATACTGGTTTTGATTTCGTTGATGATTTAATGGCACTGCAACAGAAAGGTGTTTATACAACAACGAATAATAACAACGCTAATAATGGTACAATTCAAATCGACGCACCAACAACAACAGCAACCACAACTGTACGTAGTGCACCAAATGCACCAAACAGCCAACACGATGATATGAAAAAAACCGATTCTATTGCCACCTCTGTACCATACACGAATCAGCCTAAGAATTCCGTGGGCAACATAAGTCGAAGCAATAATTCATCGGTGAATGCATTGGCCACGAGCTCTAATTCCAATAAAATTGCAGAATCAAGACGGAACAATCGTTCGCATGAAAATTTTAATGCATCGAAATTGGTTGGTAATGGTAGCAATAGTTGCAATGACATGCAGCTCAGCTATCAGAAACAGCAACGACACCATCAAACACAACAGCTTCACCATCATCATCACCAACAACAAAAAGAACAACAACAACAACAATCACAACAGCTGATGCAACAAACGATAAAACATTCAATTTCGGGTACACAATTGGACGAAAATTCAAAGTTATTGGCAACAGGTGGCTCATGGTTAGAAAGTGATTTGAATAGTTATGGGCAACTCATATTAGATTCACCATTATCATGCACAACCACAGAGGTAGCCACATCCATTCTAAATATTTTTTTCTTTTTGGTTTTTCCGAATTTTGTGTTGTTATTATGTTTTGCTTCGTGTTGTGGGTTTTCTTTACGGATTATTTCAGATATCATTTCAAGATGATGATGAGAGATGAGAAAAAAACGCAGTGACAACACTTTTGATCTAATGATTTACAATGTTTATTACTTGCTTCTGTGCACAACAGCACAACACAACATGTTGCGCCATAGTGTCTTTCTTGAATGTTTTCTTTTTTTTTCGTTTGATTTCTATATAACCTTAGGTGCAGTAGGCCGCTCTTATGATTTTCTAAACATCAGAGAATCAGGCGATCTCAACCAGTTGTTGTTTTTGATTTCTTGTTTTGCGCTACACTAATATTATTGTACACTTTGCTTACACTAAACATGAAAACTTGCGCTCTGGCACATAACATTTCGCCTGTCGTCTGGAACAAAAACATTTCGTTCTCCAAGTGGAAAAGATCGGAAATTTCAGCTTCGCTCGAGTTGGGATTTACTATTTTCTTCAAGAGTGCACATGATTTGATTTACCATTTTTCTCTACGAAAAGAGAACATCATTTTCGAAAACATAAAGTGACAGTTCGAATGGGAAAAGCTTCATTTTCTCCCCGCCAAACCATTAAATTACGTACGTAATTTCGTATTTACGTAATTTCATGTATCTCATTCTGGACGGTACTTCAGGTCGGTTCAGATCGCTTTAACGGTTCAACTTGGGTGCCACGATATTACGTAAATACGAAATACCAATCTACGTACGTAATTGGATAGTGTGCCACGCACAGTTTTGCATTACGTTACGTAAAGGGACATTTCGTATTAACGTAAGAACAGAAATAATGTGTCGATGATGCTTCCTGAAGCCAATAAACCTAATGTCCATATTAGGAAGTACCGTCCAAGATGAGTTTTACAGAATAACGTAAATACGAAATGCCCATTTACGTACGTAATTGAATAAAGTGTCCACGGAGACAGAAAGTGCTGCACAAATTACACAGTTAGAAATGTCATTGGACCCATTGACAGCCAAACTCAATTTGTCGTGAAGAAAATAAGATAAATCAAACTGCACTCATGGAAAAAAAATCATTGAAATTCAAAGCCCAATCGGTTTATTATGCGGCTCATTTACCAAAATTACATAATTTGATGGGCTAGGCAGCAGAATGAAATCTGTATGCATTCAAAACTAATCAAACTTTTCGATGTAAGTTGTTACGTTTCAGCATAAATTACCGTTGTTTTTTTCCCAAGTGAAAGTTGTTGTTTCTCAAAATACCGATTTTTCTTTGATGATTCATTCGCATTTCCCGCGTGCAACACTAAAATATTCCTATCACAACACACACAGTTCTTCGAATATAATATTCACAACGCACAGAATTATTGTCTGAATTAATCAAATTGATTTTGTAGGTGTTTAAATGCTGGTCATATCGATAAAAGACAAACGACTTGACAATTCATTTTATAATGGGGAATTCGATTATACCTTTGCTACTGCGATATTGGGAAAGTGGTCATCGT
>JANTFA010157861.1:0-10591 GCA_026413405.1 Phytosciara flavipes
GGGATGATACCAGAAGGTTTGCCCTTACTCCGGGAGTCGGAATCGACGTGTTACAAACGTAAGAGTAAAGGCATTAGCACCTCGTACTTCGTACGGGTCTAAAAACCATGTTCACCCTTCGGATGTTTATTTGAAAGTAACTTATTTCGATGAGAAAACTCGTATTTGGGCAGGTCCATAGTAGGCATGTCTAGGAAAAAAAAAGTTCTCATGCCCAGCGAGTTATGGCTTGGAAAATATTTTTGGAACATTTTAAGAAGGATGGAGGTGTTTTTAAAATTTTTCGAAGAGAAAATCCTCAAAGGATTTTCCGTTGATTTTCAAGGATTTTCTTTATCTATTTCAGAGGAATTTCTTGCATTTTTTAAGGATTTTCGAATGATTTTCAAGGATTCTCCTCAAATTCATAGAATTTAAGGATTTTCTCAACGGAGGATTTTCTTTTGAGTGCAAAAGGATTTTCTATGTTTATCTGCCCCTCGGTTAAAACAATTGAAATAGAAGACTTAAAATCTATGCTAAGAATGTTTGATAGAAATTTCACTGAAACCATCATAAAATCAAATTTACTTTTTATTCATTCCCATAAATTGGACACAATTCTTAAATGAAGTAAAATCGAATGGTTCGACCAAATTTAATACTTTCGATCTTTCAAAATGAGTTGCAATCCATTCATCGGTCTCAGAATCAAGTCGGCTACCAAAATTGGCGTGTAGCCAGGCGACGGAAGCAACTCAAAGCGAGTCAGCATTTTTGATATCGTGCTCTTCATTTCCAGCATGGCAAACTTTTGTCCAATGCACTGATTATTGACCGATTAGTATGATGAAAAATAAAGAAAAAGAATCAAAATATCAGATTAAAGATCAAAACGATGATCAACTTCGCATACATTTCTTGGTCCCGCCGAGAACGCAATGTGTGCATAAGGATGAATTTTCTCTTCAGGTGAGTCGAACCGTTCTGGTATGAATTCGTCAGCATTTTTCCAAAGTGCCTTGTCACGTCCCATAAGATACGGAGAGACACCAATATTCACTCCAGCTGGAACGATGAAACCATCTAAAGAGACCCCACATCAATAAAAAGATTAAAATAGGATCAAAAGCAGTGATTAAAGTTGATTTTCACGTACCGACTTCGATATCCTCTCTGAGCTTTCGACCGTATATCGGCACCGACGGGAAAAGTCGCAGACTTTCTTTGATGACCAATTCAAGATACTTGAGTTCGTTTAGATCTTGTAGAGTCACTAATTTCTGCGCATCATCCCCAATAACATTTCGAATCTCCTCAATACATTTCTGTTGAATTTTCGGATACTCAGCAAGGTTGTAAAGGCAAAATGAGATACCACTAGTAGTCGTATCGTGACCCTCAAACACGAATGTATCGACCTCCTCGCGTATGTCTAAATCTGACAATGCTTTCCCGTCGATCGTCGAGTGGAGGAGCATATCGAGCAGAGCTAATTTCCTTTTACTTCCGATACCACTGTCGCCATTGTCACTTTGTTCCAATGTGTCTTTGTTGAACTCAAGCTCACGACGTCGCATTTTTATCACATTGTCAGTGAAGTCGTGCAAAATTTTCAACGTTTTCTTCTCCCTCCTGGAATCTTCCATGAACTGATATAAGAAGTCGGAGCGTTTGAGAACGTCGAAATTTCGGCTAGCAAATATTTCGGTGATGCTGTGAATGAGAATACAAAGAAGGATGGGATAGCCAGAAGGAGTGAAGTTGGAATGAGCATAATCCACTCACTCTTTCACAGCTTGCACATAGATTGAGTCGGATTTAATTTGAGCGTTGACATGCACTCCCAGCGAAGTTTCTAATATGAAAATCTTTCCGTCACATCAGATAATTTCATCACGCATTTGAATTGATATGAAGCGACAATCTTATCAGAGTGAAGATATATTTTCTTACCGCAAATAACGTCCAGAGCGCATAGTGTTACGAATGGGAAAATATCTGTACTTTGACCGTTCGTACTTGAAAGCTTTTCCACCAAAATTCGACTATTTCTGTCGAAAACTTCAACGAATTGCTCGAGAATTTTGAAGTGAAATGCCGGCGTGATGACCTTCCGTCTCGAGAACCACTTTCGACCAGTCGATGTCAACAAACCAGTTAATAGCCACCTCGAAAGCGGTTTGTATTCGTCGGACTTCTCTAGGAATTTCTGACTACCCAGTAGCAATTCACAGTTTCTGGGTGAAATCATCATTACCAAAGGACTTAGTCCGATTCTTAGACATGCAACCCCATTATGCGAATATTTATCATAAAATTCGGACAACACCTCAAGTAGTTCGGGCGGAGATTTCCCCAAAAATGCCAGAGCGTTGCCGAGAACCGGAAGGCCAGGCGGTCCTGGGATTTTCGATACCAGACTAAAAAATCTACCGTACCTTTGTCGGTACCAAAAGTAAGAAATCACAACAACCGCAATAATTATCGTCATTAAATCCATGTTGATGGTTCGAAACTTAAAAATGAACTGAAATCTTTTGAAGTTGATAATTTTTATCATTGAAAAGATTAGGTCTGACAATTTTCGAAATAATACATTTTGATAACTTGCGGATTGTGAGTCGGCGAAAATATAACAGAATGTTATTCGAAACAAGCAAACAGTAACCTTTCATTTTTTCGTCAATTTTAGTCCAAGACAGATTCTAATAAGTTTCATAAATTAATGACGTCACAATGTGTGGGTTTCAGAAAACGCGGAAAACCTTAAAAATTGTTTCTGCACCAAATTTAATGAGCGATGGCCCGTTCTCTTCGTATTTCAAGTGAGAAAAATAATTTTATTGTGATATTGGCTGTTTTAGGCTAAGTAAAATGTTCAGCTATACATAGTGACTTGCCCCAAAGCTTTCTTCGTTCGCTTTTCTTTCGGTGGAGGGGCTAGCGCCACGGCCTGTGCTGTCGCTTCGGCCATGATTTTCTGTCCTCTTTTTCGACCATATGAGTGTTCTTTTATGATGAAGAAATGTCTTCTTCTTTAAAATACAAAAATGACAACCCTATCTTGGAGGCTAGGCGTCGACCTCTATGTGACGTTGGTGGATGCTGATGATTTTGGTTTGTTTCAGTTTCAATTTCGTTTTCAGTATATTTTCTATATTGAATTGCAGTTTCTGAAATAACAATGCGTTACGTTACAAGATTCAAGACTTAAAATTCAACATTCAAGGAAGAATCATAGGTATTATCATCCTTCTTTTAGAGCCTCAAACTCTCGTAAAATCCCTAGAAGGTTTTCTACTACCAACATCGAAATTAAAACTCAGTCGTCCGTTGGTGACTGTAATTCAACGACATACCTTTAATCGCCCAACGTCTTACATTCATCTTCTTATGTCAGAAATTATGTACCGAACTCGAGTTATATCATAAAAATCAGCTTCGCTTTTTATTCATTCCCATAAATTAAACACAATTCGTAAATTTAGTAAAGCCGAACGGTTCCACTGACTTTAATACTTTCGGTCTTTCAAAATGAGTTGCACTCCGTTCATCGGTCTCAGAATCAAGTCGGCTACCAAAATTGGCGAGTAGCCAGGCGATGGAAGCAACTCAAAACGAGTCAACGTTTTTGATATCGTGCTCTTCATTTCCAGCATGGCAAACTTTTGTCCAATGCACTATTTTTTGACCGATTAGTGAGAAATATAAGGGAAAAAAATCAAAATTTGGGATTAAATTTCAAATAGTTGATCAGCTTCGCATACATTTCTTGGTCCAGCCGAGAACGCAATGTGTGCATAAGGATGAATTCTCTCTTCGGGTGAGTCGAACCGTTCTGGTATGAATTCCTCAGCATTTTTCCAAATTTTCTCGCTACGACCCATGAAATACGGAGCGACACCGATATTCGCACCAGCAGGAAGGATGAAACCATCTAAATACATCGCACAACAATATGAAGGTTGAAGCATTGTTTTGAGTTGAATTTCACGTACCGACTTCGATATCCTCTTTGAGCTTTCGACCGTAGAAAGGTACCGATGGGAAAAGTCGCAGACTTTCTTTGATGACCAGTTCAAGATACTTGAGGTCGTTGAGATCTTGTAGAGTCACTAATTTCTCCGCATCGTCCCCAATAACATTTCGAATCTCTTCAATGCATTTCTTTTGAACTTCGGGATACTTAGCAAGATTGTAAAGGCAAAATGAGATGCCACTAGTAGTCGTATCGTGACCCTCAAACACAAATGTATCGACCTCCTCGCGTATGTCTAAATCTGACAATGCTTTCCCGTCGATAGTCGATTGGAGGAGCATATCGAGCAGAGCTAATTTCCTTTTACTTCCGATACCACTGTCGTCATTGTCACTTTGTTCCGATGTGTCTTTGTTTGACTCAAGCTCAAGACGTCGCATTTTTATCACATTGTCAGTGAAGTCATGTAGAATTTTTAAGGTTTTTTTCTCTCTCCTAGAAGCATCCATGAACTGATAAAAGAAATCGGAACGCTTGAGGAAGTCGAAAACTCGACTGGCGATTATTTCGGTGATTCTGTGAATGAGAATAAAAAGAAGAATGCGATAGCAAACGGAAGTGAAGTTGGAAGGAGCAAAATCCACTCACTCTTTCACAGCTTGCACATAGATTGAGTCGGATTTGATTTGAGCGTTGACCTGCACTCCCAGCGAAGTTTCTAATATGAAAATCTTTCCGTCACATCAGATAATTTCATCACGCATTTGAATTGATATGAAGCGACAATCTTATCAGAGTGAAGATATATTTTCTTACCGCAAATAACGTCCAGAGCGCATAGTGTTACGAATGGGAAAATATCTGTACTTTGACCGTTCGTACTCGAAAGTTTTTCCACAAAAATTCGGCTATTTCTGTCGAAAACTTCAACGAACTGCTCGAGAATTTTGAAGTGAAATGCCGGCGTGATGACCTTCCGTCTCGAGAACCACTTTCCACCAGTCGATGTCAACAAACCAGTTGATAGCCACCTCGAAAGCGGTTTGTATTCGTCGGACTTCTCTAGGAATTTCTGACTACTCAGAAGGAATTCACAGTTTTTGGCTGACATCATCAATATCATAGGATTCACTCCAATTCTTATACATGCAATACCGTTGTTCTGCGAGTATTTATGATAAAAAGCGAACAACACCTCAAGTAGTTCGGGCGGAGATTTCCCCAAAAATGCCAGAGCGTTGCCGAGAACCGGAAGCCCAGGCGGTCCTGGGATTTTCGATACCAGACTAAAAAATCTACCGTACCTTTGTCGGTACCAAAAGTAAAAAATCACAACAACCGCAATAATTATCGTCATTAATTCCATGTTGATGGTTCGAAACTTAAAAATGAACTGAAAACTTTTGAAGTTGATAATTTTTATCATTCAAAAGATTAGGTGTGACAATTTTCGAAATTTTGATAATTTGCAGATTGTGAGTCGACGAAAATATAACAGAATGTTATCCGAAACACGCAAACAGTAGCTCTTCATTATTTCGTCAGTTTGAGTCGAAGGTAGATTCTTCTAAATGAATTTGATTTTTGAAGACTTTAAACTCAATCACCAATTCACTAGAACGACAAGCAACTGACTTCAACAAACGGTAACCTTGCAATGGTTTAGTACAAAACAGTATTACAGTACAGCTTTATGGTCGTCATTAGCTTTCAAACAAAAAACATTCATAAAAATCAGAAGAAATTTACTCGAGATATCGACAAAATACGGTAGCTTCACTATACTGCCGAGTAGCTCGTTAAGCTCATACTATAAGCTTTAAATTCCGACCGCGAGATCCGATTTTGGCAAAAAAATTGTCTGTATTGATGCAGTCAATACCTTATCAATCATTTGCACCATCTATCAACTTTGTACGAGCAATACTGCCGGTAATATGTGTAGCAATCCGAGACCTTGTCCCGTGACTAACAAAGTTTAAGCCAAAATATCTCGACCATTGATCTTTTCTTAGAGAATGTTTGATTCATTCGAAAGAGGACCACGCTGGAGGTTGCTTTAAGAAAAGTCTCACCGATTCCGAGCTATTTCAAGACCCAGTTTGTTAGTCACGGGACAAGGTCGTGGAATTTGCCATATGCGAGACACCTCAACTAGACCTCGAAAATAGCAGTAAAATTCGACCATATCTCTGGATCAGCTCATTTTCGAACTTAAACTGGTAAATTTGATCACAAAGCGGGGAAAAAAATCAAGTGAAGTTCGGTTTAGTTTTATTCAAGACTTTTTAAATTTCTGATTTGGCATCTAGAGGTGACAAAGAAGGTTTGCCCTCACTCCGAGATTCGAATTCCGCTTGTTTTAAACGTAAGGGTGAAATCATAAGATTCTCATACTTCGAGCGGGTCTAAAAAAAATGAAAAGAGAATGGCTGCAGTGGTAGGTCACACAACTTTCTATACGTATTCTCACTTCGAACGAAATACAAATGATTTTCTTTTTTAGTTGTAATTGTCGCTGCCCGAGATCCCCGAGTCTGAACACGAAACGAACTAATCCAGGTGGACGTCATTTATGGACAGCGCCTCATAATTGATTATACTAGGTGCTGCAGAGGTGTTAATTGCTTTAGGATCAATCAATTAGTGGATTTATAAGGACTCATGAATTATATATGAACTAGAGTTTGACTCATTAATAACGGTCACGCCATTGATGATCAACTTAACAAAACAACTAAGTGTGACTATCAATTATGTATATTGTAACATCTTAATTGAATGAATAAGCAAATCAACACCGCCCAGCTAACGATGCCATTGGATACACGTTAGAATATCGATAGATTTATGAACATATCTCCTAGCATACGGATTAAATGAACTTCATTCTCATAAACAAGAAACAAAGATTTATATTCCGAGCGCTAGCGAGTATGTTAGCATTTGCGTTTGTAAGAAGAAATTCCTGACTTAATGCAAAGTTAGAGGTGTAGCATTAGTGTTCAATTAATGATACTTATACCGCCGTATCATCTCGTCCTGTAACGTCAACATTCCCATTTGCATATATGTGTGGATGAAGAGCATACATTTGTTAAAAGTAAATTTGCTTTAATGGCCAACTCATTTAGGTTTTGTATGAAATTCTCTCGTTAAAATAAATGCGAAATTACCAGTGCTATTCGGTAAATATATTAACTAAACGTATTATGACATACAACATAGTCATAAAGTCGAATTAATCGTCAAATTTTGCTTTTAATTACTCAAGTGCGAATTACCGGGAAATTTGGCTCCATAACACACCGAAAGTATATGGGTCATTCCATCCGTTGGCTGACTTACTTCTTGGAAATGTACAAAATTCTATGGAATTCCACAAAAACCACAAAGGAATTCCGATGAAATTCTTTTGAATCTGACCAAATTCCAAATAGTGACTGTGGCCAACACGTGTGGTATGAGCCATTTACGTATGATGATCCGTATGCTGTTACAATGACACAATGTTATATCATACTATGGAAAATGATGGTAATAAGTCTTCATTTTTCGACTGTTAAATTTTATATTTTATATTAAAATCCAAATTTGTGGAACTAAAAGCACAGATAAGTGTATCTGGTATATACGCGTACTTTTACTCTTAAAATGCAAGAGATGTGTTATCTGTTTTCGGCTCCCCTGGTTACGCTTTTTTATGTTTTCACCCATTCACATAAATAAACCAAATTGCAAATGTTCCACATACATCCCTTTCAGTCATGAAATAAAGCAGCTGGTTTTATGATTTCAAACCGTTATGACTGAAGGAAGAAAACAAATATCTGCGTAAAATGAATTTATTGCTTCCAAAATCATACCAAATTGTCTACTTTATTTGTAACACTTTCGGTAGACATTTTTATTATTTGTGAGGAGCAGTTACAGGGCCAAAAGTGTGTCAATGTAGTCAGAAAAGCTTTTAACTTTGTAGCAATAATACAAAATATTTATTACCAAATGCCTTTGCTACGTACAATGGAACTTCCCTAATCTCTGTGTTAATTGCATACGCAACATCCTCTTCTCGCTATCTACACTGAATAACGGAAGCAATGCATCATTCCATATCTTCAGAAAAGACAACAATAAATGTAAAGGGAAACGATTAATCTCTGGTGCATCATTAATTGAATTTGAAGTTCTGATCCACAAACCATTATCATGAACCATTATCAAAATTGATATTCATTATCGACTCTCGCCACGTTGATATAAAGGCTGATTCTACAGTTGAAAGACAAAGAGTCGCGTTTTGAAAATGGAACGAAATATAATTTGTCTACTCATTATCGCTAGCTTAGTTGCTGGTCATTCTGCTAGAGAATTTTTTTGTGAATTTAAAAGTGATGGAGTGTTTGAAGAGAATGTGGAACAAAGTCTGTTACGATTAAATGAGCACCCATACACCTATTTCGACGACTGTGAACATGCACTCAAGAATGGTTTCACAAAAAGCGGCGTCTATCGTATCAAACCTAAGGCTTCGTTCAGGCCGTTTAAAGTGTGGTGCGACATGCAGTCGGAAGGAGGTGGATGGACTCTCATTCAAGTCAGATATGATGGATTGATCGACTTTTTTCGAAACTGGGTGGAATACCGGAACGGATTCGGCAACGTTGATAGTGAACATTGGCTCGGAAATAATTTCATCCATCAATTGACTGAAAATTTCGATTATCAATTGAAAATTGAAGTGACGGGCTTTCAAGCGAACGAATTTGCGTGGGCCAAATATTCTCCGTTCCGCATTGGTACGGAGGACGAAAACTACAAACTCTACGTTGGAAACTTTACGAGTCAAGGAGAGATTCAGGATTCTCTCACGTCTCATAATGGATGTATGTTCTCAACGAAAGACAGACAAAATGATGGCCATTCATACAGTTGTGCTAATAGATTTAAAGGTGCTTGGTGGTGAGTAAAACTCGAAAGAACTAGTTTGTCTTTTAAATATATCTTCCGCACAGGGCTTACTTTAGACAAATTAAGTCTCTCAAAATTTGTCTAGAATTGAATTCAAAACAGTTTGTCGAAATGGGAGTGTTTCGCGCAATAGATGTGAGATTGTCGAAGCGAATTTGACATTTTTGTACTGTAAAGTACGCTTTTTCGGACGGTATATATTACTACATGCTACTGGAACCGTAAAACTGTATCTCAGATCTTGATGGAGTGAACAAGGCACTCCACTTCGCCTCGGAACCTTCACTCCATTTCAATCTGATATGCTGTCCTACAGTTCTTTTAACTCGAATGGCTAATTATAAACTTTGTTAATTTTAAAATCCTTCCACAGGTATCGTGCATGTTATCTTTCTAACCTTAATGGAATTTGGACGAGTAAAGTTCGTTCGCTTGCCACCAGAGGGTCAATATCGCCGAGCAATGAAATTGGAGTAAATTTTCGAAATGCTTTCAACGTAGACTTTTACAGTTTGGAAAGTGTTGAAATGAAAGTGAGAAGGATGCGACCAACATGATTTGTTTTTACTTGTATGAAATTGATGAATGTTCATCGTAAGATCCTTATAAATTAAACACACGATAAAGCCATCAAGCATGAATTTAGTTTTTTTAAGTCATGATATCATTTTAATCATTGTGATTAAGAAAATTCAACCAAAGTAAAAAGCAAAGTTATTTTACCCATTTCATCACGTTTTTGGTATATTTGACAAATTATCGCATTTATATGAGGCCTTCATTGTGTTGTTTTGATTGTTATTTTCTCTTGGTGGGCAACTGCGTCACAATCTCCGCTACTGCTACGTTTATGATTACCGAGTAGTGGAAAAAGATTGGCAGTGACTGTCTCTTACATATTCGATGACAGCCAACAAATGTTTGAAAAGAAGGCACGAATGTTCCTTAAATTGATATCTGATCATTCAGATGCATGCTACTTTAACGTACCACGTAGCAATCCGTATTCGAAAAATGAAAAACTGTAAATTGTTTCATATAAGTTGAATGAAAACCCTTCGAAACAGCCGAAACATTTTATCGTTAATTCATTGGTTCTCAAAGTTGCCTCCAAAAATAAATGGCTTCACGTGTTACACGATGTTGAGAAGTATATGAAAGAACATTTATTTATCTAAGATTAGGAAGTCCGAACCCGAAACAATGTGCATTATTTCCAAACCGAAAAAGATTTCTGTAAGAAAAGTGGTATGTCAGCCACCATGTCACCGCTATGTTATTCTCTTTCGATAGGTTAAATGATTGTCCCAGGATTATAGTGAGACACACTCGCTTTATACATTTTGAAAAGTCCACAAAGTAAGAGCCTTTTTTATTTTCGAAAACCGGCTGCTCTTAGGCGACTATAAAATGATCTTTCTCGACCGATCACATCGATTTCTACGATTTCGTTAAATACATTTTTCGACTGGGACGTTAAGTCGAAGATTAAACGTAACAAACATTATCATATGGAATTTGAAAGATAAGAAAAGTCACATCACACTTTTTCAACATCAAAAGAGCTCTGCCGTGTGTTCATTACATTCCATAACTTTGCATTCGATTTTTTCTTTTAAATAACAAAAATGTCTGAATCAAAAGCAATCATTGATATTG